>LPNX010384967.1:0-31456 GCA_001517045.1 Pseudotsuga menziesii | reverse complement strand
CATTGGGATCCCCAGCTAGCTCACCTGCTGCATGTAGTGTCTTGGCTGCCCATTTAGGCCTTGTGGGGATGTTTGGGTCTGCAATAAACTCATCTCCATCAAAAAAATCAGAATCAGCATGTTCAACAAACTCTTTACTTACTTCTTGAGGTCCAGGTGGTGAAGAGGCTTCACCAATTTCCACTTCTGCAAGGGGTTCTTCTTCAAACTGAACACACCTTTCAATCAAGGCTTTGTTTCTGCTCAATTTTATCAACTTGTACCATTTTGAATCTTTAGAGTATCCCACAAAAAGACACTCTTGGATTTGGGGCTACAAATCCTTCCTCTTCTCTGTCGGGATTCTAGCCCATTCCTTTGAGCCAAAAATCCTGAAATGGGTCACATTTGGCTTGTGCCCACTCCATGCTTCAAAGGGAGTCATGCCATCCAAATGTTTGTGAGGCACCCTATTCTGAATATAGGCTGCACGGTTGATAGCTTCGGCCCAGTACTTTGGTGGCAAAGTTTTTGCCTCCATCATGCATGTTGCCATTTCCTTCAGTGATCTGTTCTTCCTCTATGCAACACCATTTTGCTGTGGTGTGTAGGGGATAGAATGCTACATCTGAATACCTGCATCTGCACAATAGTTAATAAACTCAGACTTGACATACTCACCACCATTTTCAGATCTGAGGACCTTGATTTTTCTTCCACACTGGTTTTTAACCAAAGCCTTGAAGACTTTGAATAGGCCAAAAACTTCTGACTTGTGTTTCATGAAGTGAAACCAACAATACCTGGAAAAATCATCAATAAAGGTCAATGCATATTTGGCCTGACTCATGGACATATGAGGGAATGGGCCAGCAACATCACTGTGAATCAGCTCAAGGGGTGCAGAGGTTCTCTCATGGCTGGCTTTCTCAAATTTGTGCTCTGGGTATTTTCCTAGGATACAGCCTTGGCAAACTCCTTTGGAGAATTTTATCTTGGGAAACCCTATGACCATATATTTCTCACTAAGATCAGACAAATACTTGTAATTTAAATGGCCAAATATTTCATGCCATAGCTTGCTAGCTTCATTAGCATGAATAAGAAGAGCAGAGGGGTTTGAGTAAGGAAGGAAGTGTGAAAACATGTATACCTTTTGGGCATGATTCGCTACTCCTTTTGCAATGATTCTTCCACTTGATATTTTTGTGATCTCAACTTCATCTGGTGAGAATATGACTTTCTTAGGAGAGCCAATGTGGGTCATCTGGTACACTGATAGAAGGTTGGAGGCGAGACCAGGGACATACAGCACATTGTTGAAGTTACCATGATCAAGTTCTATCCTTCCTTTTCCTTTACTTTCAGTGAGAGAGTCATCTCCCAGTACAATAGATGGTCCTTTTGACATATCCAGTGAGGAGAAGGCCTCCTTAGTTGAAACCATGTCTCTTGAAGCTCCAGAATCTATGATAAAACTTGGTGAGCTTGATGTGCCAGCAACTAGAGCATGAACTCTCTCTCTGTCATCGGAACTTGATCCTCCTTCTCTCTTCTTTGAGCCTTCTGGAAGGGAGATGCCATTCTTCTCCAGGAGATTGGTCAGCATATCAATCTGTTTTTTCATACAAGAGCTTTCAGTGTGATTTCCCTTCGAACAGTATGAGCACTTGTTCATATCACCTTTGTTTTTCTTCTTCTGGGTGTTTTTCTTGGGACCTTGTTGATCCTCCGGAGACTGCTTCTTGTCTCTTCTTTGCTCAGGTGGCTTTTTAGCTTTCTTTTTGCTTTTAGAATCCACCCTCGAATCTCCAGCAACCAGAGCTTGGTCTTTGGAAGGTTTGATGGTGCCCATCATCACCAGCTTGTCTTGTTCTTGTGTGAGAGATTCCATGAAATCTGCAAGGCTAGGCATCTTCCAGGTTCGAGCTGTGAGTTTTGTGGCATAGAAGGTCGAAACAAAGACTGAGTAGTCAGGTCCTAGCTTCGAGAGGATGGCCAATACGAGCTGATCATCTTTCTTTTTGATACCACACTGCTTCAGCTGCAAAACTAGTGCTTTGAACTTGGAGAAATATAGCTGCAGGGATTCAAAACTATTGGGACTCAGAGAAATCAGCTCATTTTCGATCTGATGTTCCCTCATCTCATCTGTCTTTCCAAAAAGCTCAAAAAGCTTCTCCCATACTTGATCCGGTGAAGTTAATCCATCGAGATAGAAAAGGAGGTCTCGGGAAATACTGAGACATAGGAGGCCATAGGCCTCATCTCTCCGATTGTGCCATTTGATCTTCTCTGCAGCAGCATTGGGCTCTACTTCTATAGCCATAGTCACCCTGTAGAGGCCTTTCGCTCTCAACAAGATCTCCATCTCTGCTTTCCATTCAAAATAGTTGAAGGGAGTCAAGATAGTTTTCTGTGAATCCATAGCTTCAGAAAATCTGTCTCGGCTGTCAGTAGAAGGCTCCCAGTATTGATGTTGAACCTGCAAAACAATTTTTTGAAGGCGAGTAACAACCTACAATGGCTCTGATACCATGTAGAAATTCTAACCAGCAATAGATTAATTTCACTCACAACAAATTACAATTGATCATGCAAAATTGTCAACAATGGAGACTGAATATGGAGCTGTAACACAAAATTATATTAACTCAGTGTACAATAGCCAACCCTGTAATAACATAGGTTGCTGAATATATAGAATACATAAATAGGTCGAATGCATAAGGAGGCATCCAAATATAGCATAAAGCAGGCTTACCCAAAATAGGCAAATCCCCCATAGGTGTAAAAAGCCGATCCCAAATCTGTCATGAGGCTCACGAATTGGAAAGGGCACATGGGCAAGATATTACTAGCCTACCCTTTTTTATATGTATATCATCAGGTTAGATCGTGTGTGGAATGTCAGAAATTTGCAGGTAAGCATAAGCTTCAGTCCTTACCTCTAAATCCTATTTCAGTGAATGGTCCATTTCAGTAGTGGGGACTAGACTTCATTGGTGAAATTCATCCTCCCTCTAGTGGACAGCATAAATGGATCCTAACTGCTACTGACTTTTTCACTAAATGGGTGGAAGCAGTTCCAACAAGGAGAGCAACAGAACAAGTTATAATTACTTTCCTTCAAGAAAACATTTTGGGTAGATTTAGATGCCCTAGAAAATTAGTTACTGATAATGCCCCTGCCTTCAAATCAAAGAAGATGGTGAAATTTTGTCAAGAAAATAATATTAGCCTAAAACAGTCGACACCATAATATCCATAAGGAAATGGATTAGCAGAATCTAGCAACAAAAACATTGTAAACAGTACCAAGAAAATGTTGTTTGAAAACAAATGGAGTTGGGATACCAAACTAAAATTTTCTCTTTGGGCTGATAGAGTAACAATTAAAAAGTCAATTGGGAAATCCCCTTTCCAATTGGTTTATGGAATTGATGTTGTTTTCCCTGTTCAATTAGTGACCCCAGTCATTAAGTTTATGCAGGAAATAAAAGAAGAACCAGATGATATCAGAAGAAGAATGTTCCAGATAGTGCAGTTGCAGCAGGAGAGGGAAACTATCAAGGATACAACTGAGAGACATCAAAGAAGAATGAAATAAATCTTTGATAAAAAAGTTAAAAAAGAGATGTTTGCAGTTGGTGACCTCGTTCTCAGATGGGATGCAAGAAAAGATGAAAAAGGTAAGAATGGGAAATTTGAAAACTTATGGATAGGGCCTTTTTCAGTCATAAAGATCCTTGGAAATAATACTTTTGTCTTACAAAATCTGAAAGGTGAAGAGATTACGGGTCCATTCAATGGATGCTTCTTAAAGAATTTTTACACATATTGAAAAAGAAAGTGTTATTGTACATAGTCACTGTATATATCATTTTTCTTCAGATAAGACTCCAGCCCAATAACACAAAAATGACTTTAGCAGGTTTCTAAAGGCACTGGTCAACATGTTCTCAAAGTTTCACAGGAAAACTTTGTCCCCAGACGGAGCCAGATGTTATCTCTAAGGTTTTTCCACCTTTTTATTTTAAGATCTTTTGATTGTGATGTGTTTTTATTTCTTAAATTTTTCTTTGTTTTACACCTTATGTTTGATTGAACACCATTATGGTTTCTTTTATTATCCTGAATCATCAAAATATTCATTCATTAGTCAAGAACCTATGTATGTGCAAGAGATTGTATGTTATATGGTGAATTGTTAAAGCTGGTAGCATTATCCAAACTGGCAGCATTTTACTTACTGATAGCAGAATTCCAAAGGGTATTTCATTAAAAAGTCTATTGTTTATAAATACCATGGAGTATAAAAGGGTAATAAACTTTGATCATATTCATGATTATTGGGCATTCGATATGAATATGTTTTAAAGGAGCTCTTGTCCATAAAATGATGGGTTTTATCATGTCACTTATGAAATGGTACACTTGTCATCATTTTAAAATTTGAACACTGCATGTAATGAATTTTAGTACTGATCGTCGCAGATTCGAATTAATTCACTCGTTTCCCTCAAAAATTGTCTCATTGTTTTGTTGGTTAACTGGAGAAGGATAGTTGGAGACCTGTTTGTATACTGTCAATATTCATTGGTCATGAGCAAAAACGTTAGGGATTCAAGCAGCGAGGGCTTGTTTTCAAACCCTGATGGATTTTATGTTTGAAGGTCTGAATTATATCATATGCATAGAGCAAGTGGTTACAGCAAAGAATTCCTTGTTCGGGGCAGTATATTGTAAAGGTTTTGTTGATTTGCATTACTGACAGAGGCTTAAGGGTAAGACTGACGAGGCCTTGGGTTCTATCTTCACTGTCATCTTCAATCTGTTAGACCTGCAGATCAATTCAATTAAGACTAGCACAAGCATAGGTGCATTATTGACAGGGCAGAGCTAGCATGGAGTGAATAGTTGCCACAGAGGTAACTGCAATAAAGTTTAGTGGGTCTATTGTTTTGTCTGAGATTTAAATCCCAGTCTGTCTATACAACAAAGTTGCAATTCTCTAGGGTTTTAAATGTTGAAGGCAGTAGACGAGGAAGATTCAAAGGTTATAATGAAGAGAAATCTAGGAGGTTTCATCTATAGATTAGAGCCAAACAGTACAAACTAGATAATGCAATTTTGCAGGTCTACTAAAATAATGCAGAAATTCAGATGGTTTAATTTTTGTGAGAAATTGCAAGGTTACCACTCACAGGTAACCATGTCATTCATTGAAAATTATAGAGATGAAAGAGTACAGCTGCAAAGCCTAACAGTCAGGGTAAATGAGGATTCTATTGCTGAGGAAATAGGTGTTCCAGTACAGGGGGATAAATGGTTTAAACAACAAGATTTCCAAGGAAATTTCAGTGAATTTCTGATGCCAGGATATGAAAATCTAGATTGGAAAAATGGTGTTCATGTTAGCAAGATGAAGCCAGGTTGGAAGGTTCGTTTGGAGGTGGTACAAAATTACATCACATGCGATGGCAGGTACGACAGAGTACTAAAATGCCATCTAAAATTGCTAATGCATATTAATGGAAATATACAAGTAAATCTCCCTTTTTACTTATTAAAAAGGCTCCAAAAGATGATTTCCAGGGTTCAAAACCATCCCGAGCATACTGCTCGCTCTTTTTATCATCAGGGCTTAATTAAATTATTGATTTTAGCTCAGTTTCAAAAGGAGGAAAGAACATGGGAATCCCTGTTAATAGAACTAGGGTTTAAAGACAACCCTAGGGAGAAAGGCAAAATAATGACACAATATATTGACCAGCAAGCAACAAGTCCTAGAAAACCAGTTCAAACTGTTGATAAAGAAGAAAAGAATACTGCTAAGAAACCCATCCAAGAAGGCTTGTTCCCTGAAGCTTCCTGCACAAATGAGAACCAAGAGAAACTCAGTGTTATACTGAAAAGTATAGCTTCAAAGAATAAAATTCGTAAACAGTTATTCAAGACAGAGAAGCCAAGAACCAGGTTAAGGAAAAAGATGCAGATAGAGAAAAGAGCAGCAAATGAATATGCCATGGATGTTGTACTGATAGATGATGCTGGAAGTGAAGAAACTGTACACACAACAAAGGACCAGTACTGTATAGATAATGAAAAGTTTATTGATATTCAAGGCATAGCAAGCTCTATACCAGAAGATTTTTGCACAAACAAGCAGGATGATCCAGATGATGGTACAACATCAAAGATTTTACAGGAAGAAAGAGTCAATATAAGAGAAGAAGACTTGGAAATATCTCCAGAACTAAGCCAATGTAGAAAGTATTTACAAACATACAAAGAGAAAACTAGGTATCTACAAGACATAAATGAAAAATTGATGGTGGCCAACAAGAGACTTCGTGAAGACCTGGAAGACAAAGAGACAAAATACCAAAAGTTGTTGATAATTTCCAAGGATATTCTAAGGGAGAAACGAGTCATTCAGAAGCAGTTGGAACAAGTCAAAGCTCAGAACACGGAGGAAAATAAGGATGTTGAATTCGCCAGATTGCAGAAACGTTCACAGGTTTTGAGTGACTCAGCTACACTAGCAGAGGCTTCTGAAAGCCTTTAGAAGTTAAATTCTAGTTTGTTTTTGAACTTATTTTATTTATTTGACAAAGGTATTACACTTGTAATTGAATACTTTTTAAAAGGGATTGACTTCCCTATTTTTGAGGAGATTCAATCCTTAGATATAGGATCTTATGGTTAGTTAAAAAAAAACAATTTTTTGTATTTAAGGGGTTCTCGAGAGAGACGGGGGGTTAGCAATTTTGGAGTTATGAAAGCCCAGGTTTGAGCACTAGCTATATAACATAAGATACTCTACAGCTTCAATGCAGTTTCTACTTTGAATGAGCATAACTGTGATTTGTCTCTGTATGTTATGAATTTTGTTTCTTATAATTTATCATGTATATGGTCCAGTGAATTCCATTGCAGTAATTCTTATTTTGAAATACAATTATCCTTATATTTTCAGAAAACAGAGACAATTTCAGTTCATGACTTTATGATCATAGTTACTTAGATATTGGACCTTATGTTTGGTTTTATGTTATACAGTTCTTGTTTGATTCTCTTATAGCTCTGATTGACCTACCAACCTATTTATTTTTATAATGTTTTGATTTTCTTATAGCCCTTATATTATACCATCTTGTTTTTCAGTTTGATTTCATTGATTTGTACATTTTTAAAAAATATTTACTTAAGCTTGAAACCCTGTATTCTAGGTTCAAATTTAGGGATAACAGGTTCTTCGAAACCGACATCAGATTCTTCACCTCCTGCAGGACAATCTTCACATGGCAAGAATCCGCATGAAACAATAGGCCGATCAACACCGTTCTAAGTGCACTTTTCAAGTTGGTGATATGATTTTTCTTTGTCTACAGCCTTACAAGCAATCCTCCTTGAAATACAAAGGGAATCAAATGCTCTCTCCAAATATCTCTGGCCCATATATAGTTCTTCAAAATATTGGGTATGTTGCTTATAAATTGGCACTTCCTCCTTCTCACATTCAGCAAGTGATTGGCACCAACATCAGTGCAGAAATTATTTTACCAGAATGGGATAATGAAGGATCCATCATTTCAGAGTCGGAGGCCATCCTCAATAAGTGCACTTGTCAGCTTCTCTCTCGGTCCATCACAGAGGTATTCAATTCAGTGGCACAACATGCAACCATAGCATGCTACATGGGAACCACTCCTTTAGATTCGGCAACAGTTTCTACATTTTACCCTTTGAGGACAAATCTTTTCTAAGAGGGAGGGGATTTTAAGAACCCATGTCAACCCTCCTTTTTATTTTGTTAGTATATTTTATTGGATGCATATGATTTGTAAGTTGTCCTATTAGTATGTTGTATTATCCCACATCCAGGGGGATTAATAGTTGATGTTAAGTCATCCACTTAGTATGATGTAATATCCCACATTCATGGACAGCAATAATTGTTTAGATTAGACTTAGTATATAACTAAGTGTTGAGGCCAATGAAATCATCGAATATTTATTTTGTATTGAGTTTGCTTAAAGGAGGTTGCCCCCTCGAAGTGGCCTATGATTAATAAAATCTCTTATGTGATCCATAATTTCTGTTATATTGTGCATTCTCATTGTTTATTGAAGGAGGTTCTCCACATTGTCAGTCACAATCCTTTTGGGGCTGCCAAATCTAGCCAAGATATTCTCTTCCAGAAAATCCATAATTACTATATTTGTATCCCTTCTTGTAGGTATTGCTTCAATCCACTTTGTAAAATAGTCTGTCACTATTAGGATCCATCTATGTTTCCCTGAAGAGTTTAGATTTATTTCCCCAATAAAACCAAGTCCCCACTATTGAAAAGGTGATTATATTGATATTGGATTGAGAAGGAGTGAAACCGCATTTCTCTTACCATCAAAGTTTTGGCATTTGTGACATGTAGTGGTCTCTCTGTAAACATATGAAAACATTGAGGGCCAGTAGATACCATCTCTCATAGTCTTTCTTACTATTACCTTCCATGAATGATGTCCACCACAATCTCCCTTGTGAAATTGCTTGATAATCTTATTAGCTTCATTCTCCAAGAGGCAATTGAGTAGGGCCCCACTAGGATCCTTCCAATAAAGGTATTTATTCAAAATACAGAACTTGGTATATTTCAACTTTATTGACCTTTCTCTTGGTTTGCTTAGTCTTGCAGCAGCCTATAGATTTTGCAACACATACACAATATCATAATACCAAGGAGATATAGATAATTCAAGCATTACATGCACCCCTATATCAAGCTGATTTGAATGACTGGTCAAGAAATTGAGTTGCAAGGCTTCACAATTGGAATTTTTCATCATCCTTGCAAGTCCTTTTCCTTTTATCAGTTTGGTGGGCTTGTTCTCAATATCATACTCCAATAACACAACAATCCATTTTGCTCTTTTTCCTTCTAGATTTGGCTGTGTGAGAATGCTCTTTACCACATTGCTAGGGACATAAACAATAACATGTGAATGAAGAACATAAACCCTGAAATGTTTCAAAGATTTGATTAGAGCATATTATTGTTTTTCCATGATGTCATATTTTAGCTCTCCATCTCTTAACACTATTCTAAAAAAGGCTATGGGTTGTTCAACATTCTGACTATTTTTATGTAACAACACTCCAACAATGCTATGATCAGAAGCATAAGAAAAGATCAAAAAATCTTTGCTGAAATATGGACTTACTAGAACTAGGGATTTTTTGTTAGCTTGCTTAATCTCTCTGAAATATCTCCTTGCATCTGTTGTCCATTTTATCTCATGATCCTTCTTCAGTATGTTAGTGATATTCATCAATATCTCAAAAAACCTGGGAATAAACCTTCTAAAATTTGTTACCTGTCCAACACTAGTGTAAAATGAGAGATTAGTGACCAAAACAATGACCAAAATACGCATATCAATGACCACTTTTGGTTTCGCGATCGCTGGTGGCTAATTTACGATCTTTTATTACGGGACCAATATTGGTCATTTTTATTTTGGTCATTTATAGCTTGTCAGTTGGTCATTAATTTGGTCATATATTTGGTAATTAATTTGGTCATATATTTGAATCAATGACCAAATATATCACCACATTTATGACCAAATTAATGACCACATGACGAACTAAAATATGACCAAATTTGGTCACGTAATAAAAAACCGTAAATTACCCACCAAAACTGTTTTTTGGTTATTGATATGCGAATTTTTGTCCTTTTTTGGTCATTTATATCTCATTGTTTGGTCACGTATCTCTCAATTTTTGGTTATTTTATATGTGAATTTTTTTCATTAATCTCATTTATTGGTCACTAATTTAGTCATTTTTAGTCGTTTTATGTGCGGTTATTATATTTTACTAGTTTTAATGGTGTCCATTATAATATAAATTTTTAGTATGATATTATGTTTAAATTAAAAAAAAATCATACATTATTTATGAATTATGCAATGTCACATTAATTAGTTAATTACAACACTTATAAATAATATAAACTAAAACAATATAAGTTTTAAACTGCACAAATTATATCATATGAAATGTCAAGTATTACAATAAATATAAGTTTTCTCAAAAACTGTCACCATATAACTTTACATGAAAATCATCTAGTACATTGATGACTTTTCAAAATATTACAATGGCTAAACGATCCTAGTTGTACTTGGCATCGAAGCCATACTTATATCTCGTAGCAGCCTCAAACCATACTTAGCAGGTTGAAACCCTTAGCAGCATGATCTTCATACTCAATGGAAAATCCTCAGCAACGTGCTCTTCATATTCAATGGCCCACTTTATGAGCTTTCTATCTGCACACGTGCTTCTGTATCTGCACTGCACGTTCTTTTGATATTTCTGAGCTTTCTGAGATTTATATCTATGCATGTGCTTCTATATCTGCACTGCAGCAACCTCCCTCTTCATGTTATTATAAATATTGCAAGGTTACGTACAAACAACACATGTTAAGCAATAAATTCTGTTCCTCACTAAAAAGAGAAAAAAAAATAACTGAAAAATGTACATAGTAGTTTCACAAGATTTAACATGGCAAAAAGAAACAATTCCAACAAACAACATGTGTACTCAAAATGCATAAGCATTTAGAACCAACAGGCCTACAAATACATGAACATGAAATACCTCTCCATAAGGCCTGAACATCAATGACAGCATTGCGCAAAGCAAGAAGTTATTTTTGAGCAATATATGAACAAACTTTGCATTGAATATTTTTTACCGAATTTCCTACTACATTAGTTCTTATAACATCTAATTCATCCATTTGACCCACGCTGAGGAAAATCTTGGTTTTCCCTATCTGAATAGTAAAGGAAACTTTAGGTTGATTTTATTAGCATTTTAATTGAATAAAACAACCTTAGAACTTCCAGCTTCTTGGAGAAGCATCTAAGTCATGATCCCAGGATCATTACATCTTTCGATGTTGAGAACACTATTTGTCAAAGAACGGTCATAATAATATGCATAGACCATTATTTTTGTCCAATGAAACAAGTGACAAGAAACCTCCACTTGGAAAAGAATAGAGGAATTACCTAATCAATAAATATGTAAATATATACACAAATACATACAAATGTGTATGTCAGTAATGTGTTCAAATATAGGTGACAATGCTTGTCTTTAAGGCTAAATGCATTAAATTCAATATCTATATGTGGTTATCATATTTATGGTTGAATGCATATCAATATGACAAAGATTTGAAATGATTTTAGTATGATCCAAGCAATCAAAAAATATGTTTCTTCTATTCCCATGCAAATGATAGTGACAACACCATATAGATCAATAAACAAGTTACAATCTTGATTTGAATTCAATGTACCAATCTGAATCATTGTGATAATGATTAGAAAACTTTTAAGGTATATGACTATCATAAAGTGTAATGTGTAGTTATCCCTATGTATTCCTTATATATATCATACCTAGAGATATGATTGAGATTAGCGTTTAGAACATGACATTCTTTATGTCGATGATAATGATGTCTTTCTCATACAAAGGGTTGTCAAACAAGAAAACTTTCAGCATTAGGAAATTGTGAATGTAGCTATCATAAATGTCATCTTTATCAATCCTAAAGAGCTCAGAAAATACTATCCCATAAATAATGTCAATAGTGTATAATGAAATCAATCCTTCTTTAGTAATACATATGTTTTTTCTATTCAAATAAACAAATAGGACTTGATGTAATTTCCACCCATGACATATGTGTTTCAATGACTGTCCATAGGATGTTATTTCCAATAAAAAATAGGTGAAATGTAACTTCCTAGCACAAGGTATTTTGCAGTGAAGGGAATAGCCAGAATGGCTGTCCCAAACAAGGTGATTTCCATCCCTCAATTAGTAGACAACTAGGACTGTCAAACTATAATAATTTCCAGCCAAATAATGATTGTCCAAAATGAAAAATTCGAGCTCCTATAGTGACTATGCCTTGATGTTATCTTAGAATTTCAATAGGTAAGTATGTTTGTAATTTCAGAGGGGCTGGGAGTTTCCTTTAGGATGCGGCTTAAGGAGTGGCATTAAGGAAAGATAAGGAAGGGTGTTAAGGTAACAACTTGATAGACTATTAGAGAAGTATTTCAAGGTTGTTTTAGTCTTATATTGATATAGGTTTCTCACACCCATAATGATTTATCAAACACCTTCATGTACTCATATACGACCATCATTCTATGCTATATTGTTTTTGGGACAATATAGCTTGATCTCAACACAATATTCATCACTCTGATACCAAAGGTAAATGATCCTCAATCATTTAATCAATTACGTCTGATTTCACTTTGCAATAGTGTGTATAAAATGTAAATTAATTTCCATCATCATTTCCACTAGAATCAATCTCCATCTTTCCAAACATATCTCGAGAGAAAAGATGGGTTTCCTACTTAAGAGGAACATTCAAGATACCATAGGAACAACCCAAAAATTCCTTCACTTTCTCAGGGAAATAAATGGACTTTGATTACAAATATAGACCTGTCAAAATCATTTGAGAAAGTTAACTGGCTCTACCTCAGACTCCTACTTCTTCATGTGGGGTTTCAATGGTGTTTCACTAACATGGCTAGAGGCCTAGTTTTCCTTATCCAATTTTTCTATTCTAGTTAATGGCTCAGTTTCACACTTTTTTATTTCCTCTAGAAGCCTTAGGAAAGGTTGTCCCCTCTCTACACTATTATTCCTTCTAGTCACTGAAGCGCTTAGTAAAATGATACATGAAAAGGCCTCTAATGGGATCCTGTTATGTATAAAGACATCCCAATCATGCCTAGTTACCCATCTCATGTTTGTGGAAGACCTTGTTTGTTGAAATGGCTCCACAAAATGAGTAAAATTATTTTCCAATATTCTATAACTCTTCTGCCATGCTATTGGAATGGAGATCAAGAAATAAAAAAGATACCTGAGATTCTATTTGCTTCCCCAAGAAGGGTGATCAGTTGACCCACCTATTTCTGAAGAGTTTGTATCTGCACACTGTGTTCCAATTTATTCTCTCTATACACACCCATGAAAGCATCTACTTTCATCTCCCATTTGTGGAGCTCCACAATACTCATTGCTACATCGATTGCAAAGTTATCATGGATGTTATTTTCCTTCAAGACATGCTGGGAAAACTCGCCCATCCATAGATTTCACCTGTTAGTCCTATTCACTACATTACATTGCCTCTATGGTTTCCTTTTGAAACCACTTGAGACAACACTCTATCTCTTCCTTTTCACACAAAATGCAACAATCCTTACGACAATGACAATTTGTAATTTTAACAGAGAAACAAGAGAAACAAAAACGCACACCTTCTCTAATACACACAGAGGGCTGAATAATGAGAGGATCCCAGAACACCCATTGACAACTGGATATAGCACCAAAACATTAAATATCAGCATATGAACCTCTTACAGACCCAGTTCCAAACCAACCACACAAAATATCTAGCAACAAATTGCATAATTCAAGGATAGGAGAGGAGGGAGAATTATTATTTTTACAGTTCACTGAATGCACCAGTGGTCACGAATTCCAAACCACTCTCTATGATGCTGGAAGCAGTTTCCATCTCCTTTTGGTAACTGTGACTTTTCTAAAACCAACAATTCACAATGAAATTTAAGACGTTGGGAGGGACCATCATATCCCTCTTTTTTCAAGGATTTGTGTGTTAACCCGCATTCAATTTGCTTGTTCTCCATTGTACTAGATATAAATGTTGGTCTATGCAAAAGGGTATCTATGATCTGCAAATTCAGTCCATAACTTCCCCCGTTCCATCATGGTTTCATGTTGTGCCAATTGTTGAATGGAAGAGGTCTCATGATATTAGTGTTAATAATATGGAGGGTGCATGTATATACTAGAGACATCCCTATTTTTTAATTTAATACCTTCATTGAAATGAACCCAATGATTGGCCTATGAATCTACCAAATTTTTTTGTCCATGAATAACATGCTAATACACAATCCATTCAAAACCATGTGCTTTTTTAATAATTTTTGGAACTAGACAATGTAAGAGCTATTCTCCCTGGAAGGCGATTGAAATTTGAGATAGAGAGGCCTAATGAGAATTTTCGAGTCCCATACTAATGTAGCTTTGTGAATTCTCTACTCTCATAATAATGATAGGCCTTGGAGTAAATCTAATGCTTCTGCCATATTATTATAAGTGATGTCAATGCCCAATGCAAAATCAATGACTTGTTTTGCTTTGGGGTCAAAGACAAACCCCCTTCCCACCACTACACTTGACACCCCTGGTAAGTCAACTTAGTTTCAAGCCCACAAAGTAGCAACTTCAATAAGTAACATTCCCACCTAATTACAATTATACTATGCAATGAACCACTAGCTCAACTAATGGCAATGGTCAATGAGTTAAATGACAAATTATTGTACTTTTAATATAAGAACAAAATGAAACCAAACTGTAGTTGGTTAGAATTTAGGAATATGGAATTGTACTTGGATTGGTAGAAAATGTTGTTCTGTAAATGCATGGATAACAATAGAGGTTTAAAAATTAAGACCAAGTGTTGTATAGTGATTTCCTAATGCTCTGCTATGAAATCAATGTTTGATGTAGTAAAAGGAGATGATTGATTCCAATCTAGTTTAAAGGTCAATGTGATTGTATGTGATTTCACTGTATGTTATGTTTCCCCTTTTCTGATATATGTGAACCGTCCTAGCAGTGAACAATACTAGACTTTTTATGAAAGTGAAATTTATGAATAGAAAAGGTCTTGCAGTAGGGTACAGGGGCATCAAAACATTTTGCAGGACCCAAATTTTCTTTTTTTGCTCAACGATTTCAAGAAAAACATTTTCCATGTGAACATTCAGCAAAATCCCACTTGCCACTAAAAAGTTAACTAATCCCTTTTGTTGACATGAAACAACTAGGATTTTTTTCAATATTATTGAGGTGTGAGAAATTGTATTCTAAAATGTGTTGAAGTTACAATCTGTATAGTTCAATATATATGTTTTATGGACACCTTGCATTCACACATCACAATTTTTTGGAAGCTATCTTATATGTATGACTTTGGTGAAACTTCAATGTTGGAATACACTAAGAAACTATGTAAGCAACATACAGATAATTTTTATAAGTAAACATGATCTCCTGCTTAAGCTATGCTAGATTGTTCCAAATATTATTTAGTCTCTTTGCACATTGTTTTTCTATGCCATACTTCCAGTTATGGTGGTTGTATTAAGATTCATGTCTATTTTGTAGTTTCTTGTTTGACAGGATCCTACTCATGCATGGTAAGCATGTTGAGGTAGCTGATGAGCAGTTGGCCATTCAAACACTTCATTACAGACGAATTTTTTAGGTACGTGGTTGTGAATATTTTTTATTTCATTTTATGATAAGATGGTTGGTGTTCATAATATGGATTTTTATTTCTACTCATTCTCAATTCTGCAAATGTATATCTAGTACGTCAACCTAATTTCTATCCGGATTAAGGCTTAAGTATCTGAATATGGATAAACCATACAAACAAAATCCTTGTGAAAGCATAACACATAAGTGATTTGCTTCAGTCCGTTGAGGTGTGTTTATGTGTATTGAATAGGTCATATGAGATATTGTTCTAATGCTTTCTAATTACAGAAATGCAGATATTCCCACAAGGAAGAAATATGTTGAACTGATTGAATCGGTAAAGAATGCAAGAGGCAATGCACACATATTTTATTCTATGCATGTTTCTCGTGAACATATGATCCCAACTTCAACTTGTTTTTATTTTATTTTTCTCTTATATCCTTCTGCATTCTTCCCTAAATCTCATTTCAGTTTGAAATATTTCTTTGGACAAAACTAGCACAACTATCGAGAATAGCACTTTTTTTGAGGTTTCCCATGCCAGGACTAGAAAATTTAGAGATGTGAGGGAATTTTAAATAAAAAATGGGATTCATCAGTTGGATTATTATTATTATTATTCAAATTGAGTAAATTCAATGCACAAAATCATGATTTCATTTGTTGTATAGCATTCCTTTGTTGTCTGTTTCTATTGTTGGGATTTGGCTGAATAGATATTTTGCAACGTTTTGAATTTATAGTTTCAAATCAAGTTGTCAATTGATTGTTTCAATACATGAATTCCTCTATGTGCATGCATATCTAGTGAATACTTAGTGTGAAAGTAATAGAAAGAAACTTTACAAAGCACATTAATTGTTGAAAGGCAAGTATACTTGGCAAAGAAAGTTTTACTAACAGGGGTCCACAACCTTGCTTGTAGCTTGGGTTTTTATGATTGCTTAAAAATAGTAACAAGAGAAACAGTTCACAACATGGTCCAGAAGTATGTATCCATCTGCAGTCGCATCTCCATCCATAGTTGCAACCCCAGCCACGGCCGCAACCTCAGTCGCAACCGCAACCTCAGTTACCAGGGAAACATTGGGGTTCATTCCCGATCAACATGATCCTTTTCCTCTTCCTACCATTTGGGATTGCAAGTAATCTTGTCTTTGCAACCTGTGATTTACAGGATTTCACACTGGGAGTTCCTGTGTGGTACCTTCAACCACCTATGCTACCTCTGAGGCCCTAAGATGCGTTGACTCATGTCCATCTAATTGATATGATGTTGCACCTACCTTTGGGTACATCAAAGAATCCTCTCGTCTCTAGGCATACCCCTCTTCCTCCAATAGATACTGGGGGCAAGGCCACCAAAACCATAACCAATACCATTTACATGATCGCTAGCACCAGTCACCCTTCCATCTCATTAGCTATGGAAGATCCACCTTATCTATCACGACACCACTTACGCAATGACGAAGAGATCTGTAATACTGCCTCCGGTTTTACCCCATTCCCTTTAAACCATAGTGTGGAATCGATTCTTCCCATAAAATACCAGATTCTGTCACCCTGCCTTTCCAACAACCTTCTTCTCGACAAAGGGGAATACCTCTTCATTGACTTAGATGGTTGCCTCTTGAAGAATCCGTGTAATGAGCTCTACCTCAAGAGAGTCTATGCCTAATACCACCACTATGAGTCCCTTATAGCTTAGTTTTTTCCTTTTTGTTTTGCAATGCTTTTACCACAAATCAGAGACCCCCATTAGGGGAAACACTATCAACTTCTATTTAGAGTCACTCGAAATCTATTTGAGTCACCCCTCACACCTCCAAGGCTCAAAATTTTGTCCTCTATCTTTTAATGAGACCATCGTCTCATGTTTAATAAGTAATTTTTGGGGCCTCTCCCCAAGAGTTTCCTCGGTTTACATACCACGTTGTGATGTAAGTGTCTCTAGACCTGTACTTGCATCACACTTGCCTACCAGACCATCTCCTAGAGGCCACCTTAGTTTACATGCCCTTCGCATGTAATTGTCTAATCCATCCACCGCAACTCATGCGAGTCCCCAAACCAATTCCCAAAGGGCAGATAATTTCTTTCACATATAACTATCTTCAGACTTGCACTCACATCACATGTAGTCTAGTCCGCCCACCACAACTCACACAACACTCTCTTGACCTCTATCTGAGATCCACATCGATTTGTGTGCCTCTACCACACCGATTTGCATGCCTCTGCCGCGATCCATCCCGTGCATGTACCAATATGTTCAAGAGCCACCCGCTCCATCCATACTACACAGATGACCTTTGGACCAATATCCATTGTCCCGACATGGGGCAACCATCAGAGTCCGGTTGACCGGTTGACCATACCAGGGTTTTCGTTAAGCTCTTTTCTGACTCCTAAAAGAATGAAAAGATTGTCAAGCGTAGATGCTTCCTTTCTCGCTCGTTAAAGTATAAGAAAGGTCGTTTACATCGTCTCGTTTATCTCCTTTTGTGGACTATGTAGATTACCATATGAAAAGGACCACCTTGGCACATTCAAGACAAGACTGCTCCGCTCTGCATGCTTTTATGCTTTCTCAGGAAAAGGGGCCAAACTTTTCGAAAAAGCTCACCATGGGTTGTCATCATGTTATTTTCCAGTCTTCTCATCAAGAAAAGATCACCGATTAAACTTGGTTTCATTCATGCTATTAATTTGAATGACCCTCCATTCAACATAGGTTTAACCAATGTGTAATCTCTCCTATGTATACTTTTAACCTTTTTTGGGCACAAAATACTATCAATGAAAAAGAGACCCCACTGGAGTCTTTTCATGCTTTTAAACTCTCTAAAATTTAAAGCACCATCGAGCATTTACTTTCTCGTTCTCGCCAAAAATCCACGAGATCATACCACAACAGTGTCTCTAGATACTGTTACCAACTAAGTTGTACTTAGTGGTTTTTATCAAGTGAGCTCGGTGAACCGGACAAGGTTAAATTGTTCGGACTTCAAAAAGACCTTTGGAAGTACTTCTGGGAAGTGCTTGTTGTATCATATCACATGTTCATACCCAATGGAGGAATTGTAATAAATGTTCTAGCATGATAGTGTCTGTAAAAGACTCGGTCTCTTAGACTTCATTTGTCAATCCGATCAGCCCAGGGTGTTTTTTCCCTTGGTTATTATTGGTTGTTGAATAAACGACTGATAATTTCTGAGTTTTTCACTCCATACCTCCAAAGTTGGGGTGGTCGGCTTGGAATTTAGGCCTATTGAGGTTATTAGAGTCTATGTGTCAATGTATAGACATGCTAGACATCATTTTTGAGTCATATGAACATGTCTAAGTCCCCCTAGGTGTTTTTCAATTTTTCAATTTTTTAGTTTTTTCCGTGTTTTTTATTAAATTTTAATTTTTCCAAACTTAGGCTATTTTTTAATAGTTTAATTGGAAAAATTGATTTTGTAATAAAAGTGGGCCAAATAATAGGTTTCAGTCATGTAGGTGCTCATTTTCAAGCTAAGAGCACCATGTAAACCCATGGACCCACTTTTTCCTAAGTTTTGAGTTATCTTCCATCACTCAGGTCAGAAAGCCCCAAAAATCAATTATTGATTATTTTAATTAATAAATTGATGAATAATGGAGCAAATCCAAAATCAATAAATCAATGGATACTCAACCGATTTGACTGAAATCAATCAGATCTGGAGCAGATTGACTGGATCTGACAAATCCTTGACTGAAAGAGGGGATCAAATCAGATCCAGAGTTGATCTACAGCTGTCTTCATGGGGAATTGCGCCCTCTCTCTCTCCTCCACATGTGTGGACTCTCCTGGATGCTTTGTGGGTTGATGTGTCAATGTATGGGTTGATGTGTCAGATCAATCAAGCCCTCGATTGACAAGTAGGCTTAGTACAACTTTAGTTCTACATTGATGAACTCTCCATCAGTTGATTTTACTTGATTCCATGAGGAATTGTGCCCCCCCTGGGCTAGATGGCTTGTAATTTGTATATATCCAGGCACAGCCTCCTCTTCCAAGCTAATTAGAACTGGGATTGAGGTGCTGCTGCTATTGTAACTCTGTAATTATTCATTTGAAATAAATAAAATATTTGGAGGCAATACGGTGTGGTGCCATTGCATGTGTGGATGATTATTGCCATTGTTTTACTGAGGTAACATGTGTGGTCATTTTTTGCTAATTTCTTGTAGATCTTTGATTGAGATTCGTAATTAGCTTATTACAATCTTGATAGGAAAAGTGTTGTTCAATAAGTTTATTGATTGTCACTCTCCTTGGATGCATGTTTAGAGATCTAGATTTAGCATGTCCTATAAGCTTATATGCATGTTATCTTGAATCTCTTTGTATGTACTAATCGGATCTCACAAGTTTCTTGGCAAGCTCTTTGATTTCAGCTGAGTTGCAGGTTCATACTTTGGAGAGGATGCTGATATATTTTGCTTCTTTATTCTCCTCAAAACATTTCAAAGGCATATTTCCTCGACATTCCACCTGAAAGCTCTACTGTAGATCTTCAAGGAAACCAACACTTTTCTCCTTTTCTTCCTACCTCAAAATCAACACTTTACCCAGTTACTTGGTTCAGTTCATAGCTATGATTTCATTTGGATCTGTTTCATCAAAGTAAAATATACATATATCTGATATTTCATAGCTAATAACCTAGATCTTGCACTTAAAAATGTTTCATAAGCATTCTAGATCTAGCTGTAGGGAAATCGTCTTTTTTGCATGAAAATTTAAAGGAAACTTGTAGATCGCATGCATTAGATTTCCTTTCGCTGTTATAAAATTCAATATTCTACAATATCAGTGCATTTTTGTTGGCTGCACAAATAGCAAGCCAATATCCCAAGGAAATCTTGCTTTCCTTGGTTCTTTTTCTGCCTGTTTAGCTAGTTTTAACTTCATTTTTTGTGAGATAAGGTAGGCTGATCCAAAGGTACTCTTAAAGTGATTTTGGGAATTTGTTATTCTAATATTATCACTGTCTTTTATCATGTATGATAGAAGGTAAAGGAATCTGCTTTCCGAAGTTGCCTCAAGAGCGCTCAAATCCCCCCAGGGGTCTCCTTCTTCACTAAAAACTCAAGACTTTTCCAAAGTTGTAAAATCTTGGTTTCATCCTGTATAAGGACCAAGAAGTTTTTGATAATTTAATTTCACTGATTCTGTAACCAATAATAAATAAAATTATTTTTGGAATAGGCTCTTTCGAGCCCATTCCCCATCCCCCCTGGGGGGATTTGTGTCGGTGCCTTTTTCGTCGATTTCTGTTTATTTCTTTTTTACTAGCATTGATCTAATTTGCAGGGTAGTATGCTTGATTTTTTTATTAATTCCATACTCCATATCTTACATTTCAAAGTAATCGTAATACTTACCCCGTGATTTCCCGATTGACCCAAAAGGGGAAAGAGATTCGTGGTAGGATTAATTAAGAAACTAGAAATGTGTATCTGTTTGCTATTTTCTATCATTTTTTTATCAGAAAATTTAAAATTAATCCCTCCTTGATTCCTTGATTGAGATCCACTTGGGTCGAAAGAGGTTCTTGGAGGCTTTTCTTTTAAACAAGAACATCCAGTTTAAAACTTACTAAAATTGACAATACTCCAGTGTGTATGCTCTGCACTTGGCTACGGTTCGTCCAATCAGTCAAGTTGTATCAAAAGCACTTGGGTGACTAGTATAATTAGGACTCACTCTACCCAACTGACAAACCATCAGGTGAAAATCCAACACCTAGATGAAACCTCTACGGTGGCAAAATACCCAAAGGAAGCGGGAACTTCTGAAAAGTGACCTCGGGGCGCCGATCTCTGTCAGACCCTAACGGGTGCATTACGAACAATAAAGGTTGCGTTACGAACAATAGCCCCAGAGACTCCATTTCAGCCCACATATTCCTTACGGGTAGCTGTAAAGGTTTATTTTTGGACATACTCCAAGTACTCTCGGGTATATCTGGAGTCCCCCTTTGCCTAATTTAATCAACTCATACTTCACATTTAACTTAAAACATACCAAGATGCAATCGCAAAACATTCACTCCAAGCACATGAAAGCACATCGATCTTATTGATTTGACTCCATTTTAAGGCACTGGTCATTTTTGCTTCATATATACATTGTGTATCAGCTTTGTGCTTTTGTGTGTTTATTTTCGTATCTCGTCATCTTTAATTGTCTATAGTTAAAATATTCAAACTCCTAAGTAACTGATTCAGTTTAACATCGTCACACTAAGAAATCATCCTTAGTAACTTAATAGGGTCTACCCCCCTTGGCTCCGTTAGGAGTTGAGCCTAAACGGAGGAGTCAAGAACAAGGTGAAAACCTTTACTCGAGACTTGCCCCCAAGGACACACTGAGTGGCTTGAAGATTTCTGCCACATGATCCAGGTGTGTGAAAGGCGGCAATACTTTTTGGCGCCATTGCCGGGGATAAATATTTTTATTCCCGAGTACGACTTTTGTTTTCTTCCTTTTTGTTTTTGCTTTGTTTGATGAATGCTTAGAGTAGATCTTTAATTTTCATCTGGCGAATCCACTAACCTTTTTTCCAGTTTTATTTTTAGAAAGAAAAGAAAAGAAATATTTTTTGTGAAAAGATTTATAAATGCTAATTTTTCTGTTTCACATGGTGACTCCATTGAAGGGATAAAACCCTATTTTCTCATAAACTTGTGAAGTTTTGTTGTGTGTAGATGAGCCCATGCAACATGTTAAAACCTTTAAAGCTCATCACTTGATAGCTCCACCTTCTCAGTACAAGGTTCTCAAATGGATACTATTTTGGATAAATTAAGGGAGAAATATGGTGCCCGGTTAACCTATCGATTTCTCCAACATCCCTTGTTTTCCTAACTATTGTGATGGTTTGGGGGATGCATATAACTGGCTTCCACCATTTCATGGAGATTATGGTGACTCGGCCATCTGCCATATCAAATCTTTCCTTCAGTTGATTGCTGACTTCAATATTCTTTATGAAGACCATATGATGGAAATGTTTGCTAGTACTTTTCGGGCTGAGGCTTGTTATTGGTTCTATCAAGGCCTTCCTGATAAATGTATAACTTCTTTTCCAAGCTTCCTTTGGATGTTTTTAGAGCAGTGGCATGATGGTAGGGGTAGCATGAATGGTTTAAAAAAGTTCCTTGAAAAGATCTGTACCTTCTACCTATCTGGGACAGAGTGTCACACGGAAGTGTATGATGGACCTTTTTCCGTGATACAAAGTATTGAAGACTTCGAATCACTTCTTGAACATTTAAGTAAAGAGGAAGTCCATGATACTCCCATAAAAAAGCATCCTAGAGGTTATTTAAGAAATGAAGAAATTAAGCGTCTTCATAAAGAGAATGGGGTATCTACCAATGCACAACAAGATTCCGAGGAAGGGGAAATACAAAATGATCATATTGAAGAGCTTCAGGAGGAGCCCATAATGGAACACAGTGTTGAAGACTCTCCTCATATCACCATAGCTGAAGACAATGAAGGTTTGGTGTATTCTCAAGTGTGTTGCAATACTGATACTTTTCCAGAAATCCCTCTAGAGAAATCCACTGAGCAACACATACCAAGTGATCCCATTGAGTGTGTCCAAAAGGTTTCCTTGATTAAAGATAATATTGAAGATCCTCTTCATGATATCATAACATAAGCCTGTAAAGAAACTTATGATAAGATCAATATGGTGTGTGGTGATAGTAGACCTTGTTCTCCACATATTGATGAAGGTTTGGAAAGTTTATTTCCTTGTAACATTTTATCTAAAGAAGATTGTTATGAATACAAGGAGGACATGGATAGGTAGGAGCATGATGCCATGGATGAAGAGTCCCCCACATACAACATGGATGGGAGTGATGACTATTGGAATTTCATATATAAACCAACTTGTGAAAATCTTATGGAGAATCCCATCCATGATATGTCCAACAATGGGAGTGTCTATTCAAAAATGTGTGGAAGTCCAATCTACGATACATCCATAGAGGGGAGCATGGATTTAGATGCCTGGGAAAACCTTAGTATGGAAGAGAAGCATTCATAATTTTCATGTGATCATTCAAAGTCATACCATGTAGAGCCGCACAAGGGTATCAGTAATGAGGACAATGAGAAACAGTATTGTGGAAATTCAGATGAGAAACAATATTGTGGAAAGTCAGATGTGATGCAGTTAGTGGAATGTCAGTCTTAGCCATCTTTTTCACATATATAGGTTCCTTATGATTTGGAGCTAGTTGGGGTTTGTGTAACGAGTTATCATTTGATAAGTCCTGATGATTAGTATGATGATGTAGTCATCCTACATCATCATTCTGATTGGTATATTAGTCCTATCCAGTCATGGATAGAAGCAGCCTGCATGGGTACATACAAGTTTGGGAAGAATTCTTATGAAATTGTTCATACTTATGATCTCCCATCCATCCCGCCCATTATGAATCATCACGCAGGTTTGCATCTTCTGAATAAGGTATCCTTACTTTGGCTGGTAACCAAAGACAAGGAAATTTTTTTTATGTTAATAAAATGCTTAGGTGGTTACATTGGATTTCTGATTACACTTAACCCTTTTTATATCATGCTTAGAGTAGGAAAATAAGCTCTTTGAAAGAGAGCATTTACTTTCTGCATTTCTATTTTATACTTAGCTATAATAAAAATTTGCTTCTTTTAGTTAGTTACATCTATTTTGTTTAAATAAATCAGCTTAATGGTTCATTTGGTTTTTCATAAAACTTGTGCTGCTGAGGTTTTTCTTGTCAAGTTGAGATGTTTTTGCAGGGTATATAAACTAGAGATTCTGGTGTTCTCGTATCCTCTCCCTGCCTTAAATACCAGATCGAGCACACGTCCCACAGTTGGAGCCAAAGTGTTACCACCTAAGTTGTACTTAGTGGTTTTTATTAAGTGAGCCCGGTGAACCGGACAGGGTTAACTTGTTTGGACTTCAAAAAGACCTTTGGAAGTACTTCTGGGAAGTGCTTGTTGTATCATATCACATGTTCATACCCCATGGGGGAATTGTAATAAATGTTCTAGCATGATAGTGTCTATAAAAGACTCGGTCTCTTAGACTTCATTTGTCAATCCGATCAGCCCAGGGTGTTTTTTCCCTTGGTTATTATTGGTTGTTGAATAAGCGACTGATAATTTCTGAGTTTTTCACTCCATACCTCCAAAGTTGGGGTGGTCGGCTTGGCATTTAGGCCTATTGAGGTTATTCAAGTCTATGTGTCAATGTATAGACATGCTAGACATCATTTTTGAGTCATATGAACATGTCTAAGTCCCCCTAGGTGTTTTTCAATTTTTCATTTTTTTAGTTTTTTCCGTGTTTTTTATTAAATTTTAATTTTTCCAAACTTAGGCTATTTTTTAATAGTTTAATTGGAAATATTGATTTTGTAATAAAAGTGGGCCAAATAATCGGTTTCAGTCATGTAGGTGCTCATTTTCAAGCTAAGAGCACCATGTAAATCCATGGACCCACTTTTTCCTAATTTTTGAGTGATATTCCATCACTCAGGTCAGAAAGCCCCAAAAATCAATTATTGATTATTTTAATTAATAAATTGATGAATAATGGAGCAAATCCAAAATCAATAAATCAGTGGATACTCAACTGATTTGACTGAAATCAATCAGATCTGGAGCAAATTGACTGGATCTGACAAATCCTTGACTGAAGGAGGGGATCAAATCAGATCCAGAGTTGATCTATAGCTATCTTCATGGGGAATTGCACCCTCTCTCTCTCCTTCACACGTGTGGACTCTCCTGGATGCTCTGTGGGCCGATGTGTTGGTGTATGGGTTGATGTGTCAGCCCAATCAAGCCCCTGGTTGACAAGTAGGCTTAGTACAACTTTAGTTCTACATTGATGAACTCTCCATCAGTTGATTTCACTTGATTCCATGAGGAATTGCGCCCCCCCTGGGCTAGATGGCTTGTAATTTGTATATATCCAGGCACAGCCTCCTCTTCCAAGCTAGTTAGAACTGGGATTGAGGTGTTGTTGCTATTGTAGACTCTGTAATTCTTCATTTAAAATAAAGAAAATCTTTGGAGGCAATACGGTGTGGTGCCATTGCATGTGTGGATGATTATTGCAATTGTTTTACTGAGGTAACCTGTATCTGTGGTCATTTTTTGCTAATTTCTTGTAGATATGTGGTTAAGATTGGTAATTAGCTTATTACAATCTTGATAGGAAAAGTGTTGTTCAATAATTTTATTTACTATCACTCTCCTTGGATGCATGTTTAGAGATCTATATTTAGCATGTCCTATAAGCTTATATGCATGTTATCTTGAATCTCTTTGTATGTACTAATCGGATCTCACAAGTTTCTTGGCAAGTTCTTTGATTTCAGCTGAGTTGTAGGTTCATACTTTGGAGAGGATGCTGATCTAGTTTGCTTCTTCATTCTCCTCAAAACATTTCAAAGGCATAGTCCCTCGACATTCCACCTGAAAGCTCTCCTACAGATCTTCAAGGAAACTAGCACTTTTCTCCTTTTCTTCCTCCCTCAAAATCAACACTTTACCCGGTTACTTGGTTCAGTTCATAGATGTGATTTCATTTGGATCTATTTCATCAAAGTAAAATATACATATATCTGATATTTCATAGCTCATAACCTAGATCTTGCACTTAAAAATGTTTCATAAGCATTCTAGATCTAGTTGTAGGGAAATCGCCTTTTTTGCATGAAAATTTAAAGGAAACTTGTCGATCGCATGCATTAGATTTCCTTTCACTGTTATAAAATTCAATATTCTACAATATTAGTGCATTTTTTTTGGCTGCACAAACAGAAAGCCAAGATCCCAAGGAAATCTTGCTTTCCTTGGTTCTTTTTCTGCCTGTTTTGCTAGTTTTAACTTCATTTTTTGTGCGATAAGGTAGGATGATCCAAAGGTACTCTTAAATTGATTTTGGGCATTTTTTATTCTAATATGCTCACTATATTTTAGCAGGTATTACAGAAGGGAAAGGAAGCTGCTGTCCGAAGTGGCCTCAGGAGCGCTCAAATCCCCCCAGGGGTCTCCTTCACTAAAAACTCAAGACTTTTCCAAAGTTGTAAAATCTTGATTTCAGCCTGTATAAGGACCAAGAAGTTTCTGATAATTTCAGTTCGCTGATTTTGTAACCAATAATAAATAAAATTATCTTTGGAATAGGCTCTTTCGAACCCATTCCCCATCCCCCGTGGGGGGATTTGTGTCGGTGCCTTTTTCGTCGATTTTTGTTTATTTATTTTTTACTAGAATTGATCTAATTTGTAGGGTAGTATACTTTATTTTGTTATTAATTCCATACTCCATATCTTACATTTCAAAGTAATGGTAATACTTACCCCACGATTTCCCGATTGACTCGAAAGGGGAAAAAGATTCATGGTAGGATTAATTAAGAAACTAGAACTGTGTATCTGTTTGATATTTTCTATAATTTGTTTATCAGGAACTTTAAAATTAACCCCTCCTCGATTCCCCGATTGAGATCCACTTGGATCAAAAGAGGTTCTTGGAGGCTTTTCTTTTAAACAAGAACATCCAGTTTAAAACTTACTAGAATTGACAAGACTCCAGTGTGTATGCTCTACACTTGGCTGTGGTTCATCTGATCAGTCAAGCTATATCAAAAGAACTTGGGTGACTAGTATAATTAGTACTCACTCTCCCCAACTGACAAACCATTAGGTGAAAATCCAACACCTAGATCAAACCTATACGGTGGCAAAATACCCAAAGGAAGTGGGAACTTCTGAAAAGTGACCTCGGGGCGCCGATCTTTGTCACACCCTAACGGGTGCATTATGAACAATAACCCCAAAGACTCCATTTCTTCCCACATATTCCTTGCAGGTAGCCATAAAGGTTTAGTTTTGGACATACTTCAAGTACTCTTGGGTATATGTGGAGTCCCCCTTTGCCTAATTTAATCAACTCATACTTCACATTTAACTTAAAACATACCAAGATGCAATCGCAAAAAATTCACTCCAAGCACATGCAAGCACATCGATCTTATTGATTTGACTCCATTTTAAGGCACTGGTCATTTTTGCTTCATATATACATTTTGTATCAGCTTTGTTCTTTTGTGTGTTTCTTTTTGTATCTCGTCATCTTTAATTGTCTGTAGTTAAAATATTCAAACTCCTAAGTAACTGATTCAGTTTAACATCATCACACTAAGAAATCATCCTTAGTAACTTAATAGGGTCTACCCTCCTTGGCTCTGTTAGGAGTTGAGCCTAAATGGAGGAGTCAAGAACAAGGTGAAAGCCTTGACTCGAGACTTGCCCCCAAGGACACACCGAGTGGCTTGAAGATTTCTGCCACATGATCCAGGTGTGTGAAAGGTTGCAATAGATACCACCCCATAGATAATAGTTCAGCAGCATTCACACTTTGGGTCACCTTTGTTCAGATTATTCTGCGATTTGTCTTCCTTGGATCCCATCAAATACCACAAGTGTCTACCTCTGACAAGTATTTCACATCTGCAGTTACATACCCATGAGTTAGTTTCATTTTCTTCCTGGCCTTCCCTGCCATCATACTCTGAACAAAATAAGTTTGAGTCCACTACAATCCCCCTACCCCTGTTCCACTTTCCCCATTTAGTGGGTCAGTCCTCCGATTGTCTCATGTCTTTCATTTATCTCCTTCACACTTTTGGCCAAGGAAACACCATTTCCTTGGTCAGTTGTTGGTCTCCCTCTGTCGACGACAACACATATATTACAGAGGATAGACCCAGAGGTCTATGTATCCTGGTTTCATTAACCTCATTTATGAGTTCCTTGGACCACTTGACAGGAGTCATTAGTGCCTGTTGTAATCCTACAGATCACATAAGGTTACTAATAATACATATAACAATATACACAGATGCAAGAGACAAGAACTGATGACAAGAACAGATTATATTATTCTCTATAGATCATACAAAGCCAAGAACTGAACTGTACTGTACTGTGTTCTTGTGTGGCTCAACAGCCTAATATACAGGTTACAAACAGTTACAATAACTACCTGTCGGTTCACCGAACCGACACGACTATTAGTTAACAGACTAACTACTGTGTTTACTCGGCCGACCGACGTAGTCGGTCCCTTGACTTAGTCGGCTGATCGACTAAGTCGGTCTTCGTTCAAGTCGACTTATGTCGACTTGCTCCTTCTACATCTCCCCCACAAACAAAACATTTCTTCTTCCTAAACAAAGAGGGGGGTAAACACAAAATAGATTAGTATGCCCAGAATTAGATCGGCAAGAGAGAAACTGCTACTGAGGTGGGCTGTGCAACCGAATAGTTGGTCTTCTTTGTACACAGACTTCGACTATGGCTGGTGCTGTGATGGCAAGCTGATGTTGAAAATCCGTCCATGTCTGCAAGGCTTTCTGAATGTCGATGGTCAGAGTAGTGAGATTTGAGAGTACCGACATCTTCTCTGCCATGGCCATTTCTGCAATATTTTCCATGTTGGGGCCCAGCAGCTGATTCTGTTCTTCCGCCGTCTCAAGGAGTCTTTTCATCTGCGGGCAGATGTTGTCGACTTTCTCCAAGTTGGGAAGTGCGTGCTGAACCCACTGGTGTGCCTCACGTTCCAACTGCTGCAGCTTATTGCTTTCCATCACTATTTGATCCTCGATTGTCTGCCGCAGTTCTGTCTCAGTCGACTTCCTTCTTTCCAAGGCCTGAATGCCTTGTCTGGTCTGCCTTGTCTGACTATATACCTGCCCATAATGAGTAGGCCATTCTCGGAGTACTTCTTCGGTTACAATGGATTCCTCCGAGAATGCTGTGTGTTGAGTCAGGAGCAGTCGGACAGTTTCTTCTTTTTGCCCGGCCTTAGTCTCGTGGAGGTGGATCTGGATGGTCGACACCAACCCTTCAAACAGCTGATAGGCTCTGTCCAGTGGTCGGTCGGTAGCATCTTCGACAGGTCCTGGGGTAACAGTCTGTACAAGAGACCTGCACTTGTCGAGAAACTCGACTTCTTCGGTCTCCTTATCTTTGAGCTGTGTCCTTAGTCGGGTTGTCCTCCTCTTCGACTCTGTTGCTAGGTTGTTCAGTAGCTGGCCAACCTCTGAGTCGGACAACGAGCTTACATCCCGTAAGCTGATCCTTAGCTGATCAGGTCGAGGAAGAGGTTCTGTTGGTTCCTTTGCTTGCTCTGTTGGTTTGTCGGGAGGACCTGCAGAAGTGGAAGGTGGATCTGAGGTCAAAGGGGTGTGTGTTGGAGGGTTGGGTTCAGTAGTCGGGGATTGTTCAGTCTGGGGAGGTGGTATGTTCACCTCCGGCAGTGGTGATGATGGTGGTCTCGGCTGTGAATCAGGTGGTGGTGGAGGTGGTGGAGATGATGGTGGTGGGGGTGTTGGGAGTGGGGAGGAAGGGTGGCCTGACCCTGGTGGTGATGGAGAATGGTGTTGGGGACTTTGGTCGGAAGAGATTGTGTCTTCTTCCGGTGGGACTTGGTAGTCGGTGAAGGTCTGTTCAATGCCTGATACTTCACCACCTTCAGGTGTCCTTGTAAATACTGTTGTTTGCTGGGCGTACACCTTGCTGCTGGCTTTCAAGGGTGTTGTCGTCTTTATTGTTTGGGCTGACTGGAATAGTACAGGCAGCGTTGCGAAGAAATCTTTGAGTTCAGTGTCCGTGCTGGCCCTGGCCCTGAGTGCTTCAGGGATTACTCTTTCAAAAACTTCAGGGGACATGTCGGTCTGCTGTACTGGTGCTTGCTCCTCGACTATTTTAGTCGGAGATGGATGGGGAGGAGTCGTCACCAGGTCGACCACATCTGCAGACAGTGGGGTGGTTTTGGCCTTCTTCGGCCGACCTTCGGGCGCTCCTGCTTCGACAAACCATTGAAACTGGGTTTCAACAGTTACTTTATTTGCTCTGGCATCCTCGACAATATCAAGTGCTAAGGCTGCCAGTTCGTCTTCATCATCTGTGGAGTCAGCAAGGACCAGCTTGCGCTTACCTTTGCCTTGTTGTCGTTTTTGCAGTTTGATGTTCCTCCTGGCTGTGGCGATCTCCTTTGCCAGCTTCTTGAGAATGCTCTTAGACACAGTATACTCAGGGTTGTCTTCCTCGACTTCTCCAGTCGGGGTCTGAGCAGGGTCGACTATCTGAGTAGCCGGGGGAGCTGTTTGTTGTACTGGTTGTTGTGCTGGTGGTGGTGTCTGGTGTTGCTCGGTCGGCGGGTCCACGACTGGTGCAGTTGGTTGCTTCACTATTAAGTGCACCCGACCAGGAGTGCCACTTGGAGTATCTTCTGTCACAAAGGTACTAATGTACAAGTGCAGCTCATAATCTTCTTCCTTCTCTTGGTCGGTCAGAGGTTCGACTATAGAGAATTCGACCTGTGTTGCAGCCTCCGGGATTTGGATTTTGGTTTTTGTCTGCCGAGACAGCTCCCGAAAGATCTGCTCGACTGTGGGGTAGTAGTCGAGGTCCCTCGCATTGGAGTCCTGAGTGCTTGACGACCATACGGAGGTATGGTCGAGCTCCAGTTGGATGTGTGAGTCGGCTGGGAGGTGTCGTCGGATGTTCTGGGGCACCCTCCACCTTGTCGTTCGCAGCTTAAGATGCTGGAACCAGTTTTGCATAAGAACCTTTCCTTGGTTGAGTTCATGCACAGTTCCTTTTTGGGAAAAGGGTTTGAACCTGTGCATCTCAAACCTAGTCGGCTCTCGGAAGACAGGACTACCTTCCGGACAGATATAATACATTGCAATCCAAATAATTAAGGAGGGGAATTTGATAATACCTCCTGTCTCCTGACAGCGCTCGCATATGGTTTTAACCAAGTCTGCGAGGTAGTCTGCCCACCTGAATATTCGTCCGTCGGTTGTAATTTTGTCGAGGGCGTCCATCATTTCCAGCTTGAGGTCACTGCTGCGACTAGCCAAAGTGAGAGTAATGGCGATGATCTTCGCCACAATCTGTGGTGTCCGTTCC
>LPNX010384957.1:1232-62693 GCA_001517045.1 Pseudotsuga menziesii | reverse complement strand
TCTGTTTCTTTCCCTGAGGTTATCTTGAAAAGTCTCCTACTTCGCAGAACATCCTCCATACGAGATTTCCATGAGAAATAGTTAGAACTTGTAAGTATAATATCACAGGGGGCGGCCATACTGTAAAATAATGGCTGAAAGAACAGAAACTAACTATTTGGATGCAAAGAGCTGGAAAAAATATGTGGTTTTAAAAAAAGGCACTTAAAACGGATTCTGGATGATGAAGTTATGCTTGATCAAATGAAATGTTGAAGATGTCCCCAATAGTGACGTGGCAGATATTAACTTGACCAACTAAAAAAAAGAACCCCCCTCTTCCAAAGATCAACCTTTGACAATCACTTTACAATAAAGTTGCTTTGAAGTAAATCACTTTTGTAGACTAAGTGAGGTTCACTTTTACAATAATGTACTTTTAAATAGTGCGGCAATAAATTAAAAGACTTAAGTGACTCACTTTTATTTTATTTTATTAATGTGAGATGCACTTTTACAATAAAATAACTTGAAAATAGAAATTGCATGCACTAAAAAGTAGCTTGATAAGACTTGAACTCAAGACTTATCAAGGTGTAAAGCAACTTTGGACCAAGTGAGCTAAGTTTAAAAGGTACATAAAAGTATGGAAAAAGGAAGGTTTTTTTTTTTTTTTTTGTAACTCTTCTCTCTCATTTTCCGTGCTTGCTTTCTTTTCCTGCAAATCACAAAAAAAACGAAAAACAAAAAACAAAAAAACTTTTTTCACACAATGGGGTTAGATCTTTGTTAGCTTACCCGGAAAGTCTACGTTTTTAAGTTTTTTCGCTGTTTCTGATTTGCCGTGATCGCACAAGGTGCATGGCAAAGAGCATACGTAGCCGAGAAGACAAAAAACTTTCCCTCACTGTTTTTGATTCGCCGCAATCGCGCAAGGTGCACGGCAAAGCGCATACACAGCCAGGGAAAACAACAACCCGAGATTAAAAAATAAAATATCTAATAATAAACTGATAAATATGAGAGATTAAAATAACAAATCCGTCACTGTAACATTATACCTTCAGATTTGCCGAAATGGGCGTTTCTGGAGCAAACGGAAATGGTTTTCGGTGAAACGAAAACTGTTTCCAAATGGAAACGGCGCTCCGAACACAATGGAACAGCTCCCACAAGCCAAAAATACACAGAAAATCCAAAAACCAGAAACCCTTTCAAAGTTTCGGCAACACCAGTTCCAGATCTTGATCAAAACCGAAAGCGGCTCTTCATAAAAGCTCTGATACCATGTTAGGGTACACAGGGTACTCCCAAAGGACCGAACACCAAGAATAACCGCTTCACACAAACAGATCACAGATCAATACACCAATGTTTGTCACGTGGTTAAAACCCTCGAGAGGGAAACATTCCATGGCCCCGGCCAAATAGCTACTCGGAGCAATTTAGTATGCAAAAGAAAGAAAGTTACATGAGCTTCTCATAATCGATCAACTAGCCAAGGACCCTCTATGCTCTTTAAATAGAGATCATAGACCAATCGGGTGTTAAGCCACGGATCAATGGTAGGTATGATCTAAGAGAAGTTGAACCATCGGATCACTCTATGTCTAGAACATATCGTGACCGTCGGATTAGAATATTTACAAATGCATACTAATGCATACTAAAGAAACACACTTTTACCTAACGGATATATTACACAAGTTGATCTTAACTAACTCCTAAGTGTCTAAATATCCTAACAAAGATTTGAAAACTTATGACACCAGCATCATCAAGCATGTTGTCCCCATCAAAGCCGGCGTCAAGCCATACCAGCAACCTTTAAGAAAAATGCATCCAAAATTGGAACCGTTGATTCGGAGTGAAGTAAAGAAATTACTGGATGCTAGAATCATTTTTAAGGTCAGACACTCTAAATGGGTATCAAATCTGGTGCCAGTAAGAAAAAAATCTGGAGAAATTAGACTATGCGTGGATTTCATAAATTTAAACCGTGCTTCAGATAAAGATAACTACCCCGTTCCGCCCATGGAGCAATTGCTGCAAATGGTCTTAGGTTCTGAACTTTTTTCGTTATCAGACGGATTCTCTAGCTACAATCAAGTTTTAGTAGCCTAAGAAGACAGATTGAAGACAACGTTCAGGACCAAATGGGGAACCTTTGCCTACAGAAGGATGCCCTTTGGGATTATAAATGTTGGAGCAACGTTTCAAAGGGATATGGACATAGCTTTCCGCTGATTGATTGGCCGGAGCGCTGTAGTGTACCTTGACGATATTACGATATTCTCGAAGAAAAGGGAAGAGCACGCATTTCACTTAAGACAGATTTTTGAACGCTGTTGGAAGTATGGCATCTCACTCAATCCTAAGAAGTGTGTGTTCATTGTCACAGAGGGAAAGTTGCTGGGTCACATAGTTTCAAAGAAAGGGATCTCCATTGATCCAGAAATAATTAAGGCTATTGAACAAATCCCCTTGCCTCATAATAAAAAGGGGATGCAATCATTCATGGGAACCATAAATTTTGTACGAAGATGTGTGCCTGATTTCGCTCAGATTGTCAAACCGCTGCAGCAGATGGTGAAGCAGAATACACAATTCAAATGGACTGAGATTGAAAAAAATGCCTTCAGCAAAATTAAAACTGCTGTTGCACACGCACCCTCCCTGAAAAGCCCAGATTTTGATAAAGACTTTATTCTGTATACCTTTGCATTCGATGATTCGCTAGCAGCAGTGCTTACACAAAAGGAAGATGGGGGGGATGAATTCCCAATATCTTTTATGAGCACTGGTTTGCAAGGGGCCGAATTAAATTACCCAGCCATTGATAAACAAGCTTATGCAGTATTCAAAGCAGTGAAGCAATTCAGGCCTTATATTTTGAAAAATCAAATCAGCTTCCTATCAAATTGTTGAAGGAGTATTATTCAGAAAAAATTATGACGGAGTTCTTCTGAGATGCTTAGAGAAAGAAGATGTGAAGAAAGTAATGTCAGAATTGCATGACGGTCCTGGTGGGGGACATTATTCAGGGGATACTACGGCCCACAAAATCCTCAGAGCCGGTTACTACTGGCCCACGCTCTTTAAAGATGCACACGCACATGTCAGGAAGTGTGATATTTGCCAAAGGTGTAGTGGGAGACAACCTAGAGCAGCAGCACCCCTAAAGCCTGTAATGATCATGGAGCCATTCGAGCAATGGGGGTTGGACATCATTGGAGAAATAAAACCAAATTCCTCGCTACAACACAAGTACATTCTGACCGCAATGGATTATTTCACCCGCTGGGTCGAAGCAATCCCACTGCGCAAAATAAATCAAGACAAAGTCATCAGCTTCCTACAGGACCACATCATGACCAGGTTTGGAGTTCCAGTTTCGTTAGTTTTTGATAATGCTACGTACTTTTCATCGATTAAATTAACTGCTTTTGCTCATGATAAAGGGATAAAATTGCATTATTCTGCTAATTACTACCCACAAGGAAATGACCTGGCTGAATCCACTAATAAAAATCTGATTAGAATTCTAAAGAATACTGTAATAGAAAACCAGAGCAGTTGGCACTCAGCCCTACCAAATGCCCTTTGGGCCGACAGAGTCACCCCCAAGTCTGCGATAGGAGTGTCACCATATACCCTTGTGTACGGTAAAGAATCCATTCTTCCCCCCAATATCATGCTACCATCTTCCATAATAGCTCAAGAGTCTAGCGGGTCAGATGATGAATTTTTGCAGATAAGGATATGCAATCTTCTAAAAGCAGAAGAGGCTAGATCTAAAGCCAGAGAACGTTTTAAGCAACGGCAGGAGGTAATAAAGAGATGGTTCGACAAACATAAGGCTGGAACAAAAGCCTTTGAAGTGGGAGATTTAGTCCTCAAATGGGATCATCCCCATGATGAGAAAGGAAAGCATACTAAGTTCCAACAGTTGTGGGTAGGCCCTTTTCAGTTTGCAGCAAAGCTTGGCCCTTCTACGTATAAGTTGCAAGATCTGCAGGGGTGGGAAGAGAACTTGCCATTAAATGGTTTGGTTCTCAAGCCTTATTTTTCCTAAGTTTCTTTGAGTTCGTCTGCCTTGTATATAAATAATCTGTTTGGCTGTCTTTTGAGTCATGTTTTTCAGTCTGTTTTAGTTTGAATTTTCTTGATTTCAATAAAGGGAACGAACCTTCGGTTGTATGGGGAACATCAAATTTTTTGGGAATGATAAACATGTTTGAGTATCAGACTGTGTGTTGCTATTTGAATTTCTTCCAGTTTGGCAGTTTTCTCGAGTAGCTCTGTGTGCATTGAAGTCCTGCTTAACCCCTGTGAAATAAACCAGATTCAAAAAGTCTGGAATACTATGTAGGGGCTCTGTCCACAACACACTTAAAATGTTCTAAGGGGCGACGGCAGAGGACCCATGGAAAGGAGCAAGGTGAACAATATATTAAATATAAATGATCCCATGCCAAGAAACGAATTCCAAAAGGCAAATAAGAGTCAAAAAACTCCTATGAAAGCATCATACATCAAAGCAAATGCCGAATAATAAGTACTAAATTGCCAAAAGTTTAATAAGTACTAAATTGCCAAAAGTTCCTCTCCGTCCGTGGGCTGAAACATGAAGTACACCGCTCACACAAAAGGACACTATGGGATAGAGGAGCCTGAATTAAAATTCAGAAAGAAAGGCATGCAGGAGGACTCATATGAAAAGGGACAAAAGTCCAAGAGCACAAAAAAGTGCCAAAATGGCATGGGAATGCATAACAAATGAATATTCCTGTTCACCATATGCTACAATATTGTGGTGTCCGAACTGTCAGCTGCCTGAAGACAAAATTAATAACGAAACTCATCTTTCGTCCTCAGCAGAGTTATCTGGACTTGAAAATCTTGGTTTTCCACTCTCCCAAATTGGATTATCATCAATGATTAAAGGTACACACTTATGTCATTTGAGAAATCCAGATAGCTGGAAGGATTCAACAGATGCATTTGTTGTTAAACAGTCTGCCACTCAAAGAATAATCGCCCAGAGATCTAGGTTCACCAGGTAATTGCCAATTGTTGTCGTCGCAACTGCTTTTCCCCAAATTTCTTAAATTTTGGTCCCCTCCTCATGATTTAGCGTGTTTTAATCATTTGGCTCCTTGAATTGTTTGGGTCATGCTTTAATTTTAATGATATCCTAGAGATTACATTTCGTCATGGTTTTCAGAAGTGGCTTGCGTTTAAGATTATGGTGAGTCGCAGATTATAAGTTTGATTTTGCTTGTCGATCGGATCAAGTGTTCTTTGTTATGGGCAGCCGTTGCGGAGGCAAAGCAGTTTTGTCCGCCGCTAAGTTTTGGAGCTGTCTAAGCACTTAAATTTTCTATTGATCGGGCGTCATTGTTGTTCGATCGGAAGCCGTAGTCCTTTTCCTTCCGCCGTTGTGACTCCCAAAGCGGCTTAGCACCTGAAGTGTGAAGCGCCCCGACTGTCGATGCGTATTGGTCTTTTAATCGCTTTCCCGTAGCCTTTTCTCTTCCGCCGTTGCAGCTGGGAAAGTCATTTGGCTGCCAATGTGATGTCCTCCGACTTTCGATTAAAAGTTTTCCCGCCCACGTTTCGCATGGCTTATGACCTTTTCCTTTCCGCTGTTGCGGCCGAAAAAACTTTTCGCTCCCGATGTGAATATCCTCCGACTTCTGATTGAGGGTATTCCCGCCTTCGGGTCACGTGTCCGTAACCTCTTTTTTTCGCCGTTGCAGATGGGTTAGGGTTTTAGCTTCTGATGTTCGCACTTTGAGCATCCGAAGAGTCCTCGTTTTCTGTCGTTGGTGGTCCTGTGCGAACCTGTGGATAAACGAAGTAGTGGTGCCGACGTCTGTTAAACCTTGTGGTAGTAACGCCGCACATGGCCTTCTCAATACTTAGCCGTTTTAGTTGAGATGATTTGAATGCATTTCCAATAAATGATGCTCGTCGTTTGATTGCAGGTAGGTTACGAAGTTTCAGTCAAACTGTTGCGGCGCTAAGGAAGACGGGTCGTTTGGTAAAGGAAGAGCTAAAACCAACATGATCATAAGAAGGACAAACGAAGGAAAAGACAAAATGAATGGTGACAAAGGCACAGACCCGGAAGGTCTTTCAGTTACTAATTAGATCGTGAATTTGGGAAGATGAAGCATTGGAGGGACTGGAAAGTCAAACGTTTGGGGGCATCCCAAACGATCCGCAGTTGTAGTTTAAATATAGGAAAGCTAGAATTCAGAAGGGGCTTTTTCCCTGGGAAAACTTGTAAACAATTTGCTTGTAAGAGGAACTATTTTGTTTTACAATCAGAAACTGCAATTTTTCCTGTTGGAGAAAGTGCGATATGGAATGCATCAAATGTAATTAAATGAGCAATGTTGAAGGGGAACTATTTCGTTTTCAACTGTGTCTCATTAACTGTGATATTATTCTAATTTCTTGAACCTATGTTCTTGTTTGAATGTTCTTTAGTATATTTTATGATGTTTTCCACTGTGAGTAATGAATGCGGTTCATAAGCAATTGGCTATCTGGTTGTTCAAATATCTGTAATTGTTCATGTGTCTTGAAAGAAGTGTCAGCTATCTGTAACTTTTCATAATGCATGTACAAATGTATTACTCACCAATGAATGATAACTCTGCTCCCTAGGGATAGTTTAGGCAGGTAGTTTTATTTCCTTGTTGTATGTGATTTAGATGCTCGTGAGTGCTAAGACGAGAGGTAAGAACCTGCGCATCACATTGTGACTGCTCCCTGCATCCTTATCACCCTCCATTTAGTTAGGAACGTGCATCTCATACATTAAGTCAAAAAATACAAAAATACACGGTGGACCAGGCCGCAACCGGTAAAACCTTTGTTTTTGTTACTTGACCTACGGTAGCTGGACCGCAAACCAGACGGATTCCCTATACCAAACAGTCGACGGGCTAGTTGGGAACGTTGACTGGGGAGAATCCCTTGCTGTTGTTGCCTGTGAATTTCCAGGCCTCAACATAATGTAAATATTTATAACAACTATGAATTAAATTAAAAATTCATTCACTAATTACAAGAGGAAATTTGTGATGTTTAATGTACAAGATCCCAACGCCGGTTTAAACAATAGATGCAATAGAGGGCTGACACACAGCATATAGTAGGCATCATTACACCCTTACAATTGTTCATGGGTATCCATAAGCCAAATAAACTTTAACTCATGCGGGTTAGGGTTTTGATAGAACTAAAAAAATTCATAATTCGAACAACACTGGACCATAATTCTTTGTAAAAAAATGTCGTATTTATATTTCTTTTACATTTTTTAATATGTCCCCAATTTCCAAAATAGCCATAGCTCATATCGTTTTTCCTACATCCCTGTATAGTAATTTCAGCCAAATAAATCAGAGGATTCTATTATAACCTTGAATTATCATATAAATAAAAATCTAATATATATAGAGCCTGGAGAAATGCTGCTGGAATAGCTGTCTGCAAATCCAATCATATGAAAATATTTACCTATATGAAAAGCTTTACGTATCCAGAAAAGGAGCTACATGTCTACTCAGTTTAGATTCCAGTGAAAGATCCATCAAACGAAATATCCAGAGAGCGAGAATTTCTACAACCAAGTCTTGGGTTATCAATTCAAAAAAGGTTAGTTAAGGTAAAGAGCCTGCAATATCCGCATTCAAGGATGTTGTTTTCAAATTTATATATTTTGGCAATCTATAAAAGGAGCTACAGGTCAGATCAATTATCCTTGGACAATCCCTCAAATGAGCCACTCCATAAAAGGAGCTACATGTCCGATCAGTTCTCCTCTGACAAGCCCTCATAAAAAAAGCTACATGTCTCATCAGTTCTCCTTGGACAAGCCCTCAAATGAGCCAGAGACTAAAATTTACAAGATCTGCAGAGCCAAAGTCGAAAGTGACATTCTAATATAAATAATTCCTCAAACATCACTTATTGTGGCTCAGAGACTGTATAAATTTTACTAGATCTATATAGCCAAAATCTCAAAGTGACATTGACATTCTAATATAAATAATTCTTCAAAATTCACTAATTGTCCATATCTTCATAGAAAGGGTGGTGAAAGTAATATGAGTTTGTACCATTTTCACTTTCAGTTATAAACCACTGTTTGTAATACAATACTGTTTGTAATACAATAAGGTGAGAATTTTACCTGGGAAAGTGTCAACCTAAGAGTTGTCCAAGTTTTTGTTGAGTGAGCTCAAAATCCCTCATTCAAACCCCTCAGAGCAGTCACAAAGTAGCAGAGGGTATAGCCAGGGTATAGAATGGGAAACCTCACCAATGGAACAGCGATGAAGGTAAGAAAACGGGGAGTGAAACAAAATCCATTATTTCAAGACGTCAAACGAATGGCATGGATCGCCTTGCATAGAATCTACCAGCAGTCAAGTAAATGTCCCTCGAGAAGAGTTTTACGAAGGATCCGGGTGGAGGGGATTTGGTTTACAAATTACAGAGATTTGGTTTCCAAACTACAAATAGAATCACACCAAATCCAATAGAACTTGATCGGACATGGCTGGTGGATTAGACTGCGTTGTTTGCAAATTAGACATTTATTTTTTGGTCACTTGAGCTGGTGGATGCTCATGAGCATCCATTTTCAAGTGCAATCGAGAAACTTTATTCAGCATCAATTCCTCTCTCAGTGGTGGATTGGATACTACATGCAATCCATTAGGTGAAATGGGCAATAGTACAGTGCAGACAGATCCTGGTTTATATGGTCAATTTACTAGAACAGAGAAGCCTATGATCCCTGTAACTTCAACATCGTTTATAGAGAAAGATAAATCAACTTCGTTGGAGGAATTCAAAGCATGGCTGAACTGAGGTGTGAACCACACGAAACATGCAGAAAACATATACTATATTGGGACCATTCAGACTTCTGGAAAGCGAAGGGAAAGGTTTTGGCTAAGAAATTGCTGGGATTTTCAGATATCAGAAATCTTGTAGAGGTCCCATGTCTTGACCAGGTTGAGTGAATATGAATCCGAGTAAAAACATCAAATCTAAAGAGAAACCCAAAACATAAACAGACTCTATACATAAACCAAAAGCTTCAACCTAAAGACTTCGGTGAATGCTGGCAGGAGAATTCTCGCATGGATTCCTAATGTCCCTAATGTCCTATCCGCCTAAGATATTCGAACATCAAACAAGATTGTTTCTTGATGTTAAGCATCTTCGATAGAAAAAAATGTAAGCATTGTGTAAGTGTGTGCTAGTGGCCTTGAACATGTTCGAATATTTCCTTCAGGGTTTATCAGCGATCAAGCGCGAACAAAATCTTAAAATTCATCTCTTGGAGAGAGCAACACCGTATACAGGATTATTGCTGGTATGAAGGCAACATGCACTTTTGGCAGTAGGGAAAGCAACACAAAATAAGAACCAGTGTAGAAATTGAGTTTTTTAAAATTCAAATTTGAAGAATACCGCTTTTCCATCTCATCGATAATAATGATGCACCACTGGAAGTACGGTCAGTTGAAGTTACTGGCTTGATTGATTGCCGGAAATGGAGAGGGGAGCGTACACCAGAAAAGAACCCAAACCTCACTTCAAACCTCACTTCATGGATGACCATCCTTCATGCTATGGATGACCCTCTTAAAGACGAGTCTGTTCAGTAAATAAGGCTTGCCCTGCGCTGAGTGCTCAATCCATTATGCTTTGACAAAAAAGCTCAGGCTCAATCACTCTCAAGGTATAATTTGCTTTACAATTCTTATTTTGATGGAATAGGTATGTCAATTCTCATCATTGTCGATGCTACTGTTTATATAGTATGGAAAGTCATTACAATAATAGCTCCCATGGGCCCTGGATGGCTTCAAAAGCTTCTTGGAATTAATAAAAGAATTAACCTCCTCCTTCCTCATCAACAAAGCGTGGGGCCTTCGAAACTGCAAAGAAGCTACAGAATAAGGGAATGGCCAAAATATTTTCAATAAATGCTGGTCATCCCCAAAATGTTTTCATGTCAGATTGTTGAAACACGTATCACTCTTTCCCTTTCCTTTGGACGACCGGCCACTAATGAATAATATACCGTAACCCTATCGGCCCATCGGGCCGTTCTCTTTTTGTCAACTTTGTCAGCTGACAATTAAAGAACCGACACCACCATACATACCACCTTCTGTTCTTGTTCTTGACCACTGATATACCTACTCTGTTTATAATTCTTTTCTACAATACCAAATAACAGACATGACAACTCCAGCTGAATCTTGACAATCTTGAAAAGACATCTCTAGCTAAATTTTTCAGAGTTTAAATATTCACGTTAAGGTTCTAATATGTTTTTGAATCTTCATATTTGCAAGTTATTAGACCTACTCTTTAGTCTTTTCTACAAAACCAAATAACAGACCTGACAACTCCGACTGAGTCTTGACAATCTTGAAAAGACATCTCTAGCTAATTTTTTTAGAGTTTAAATATCCACGTACAGGTTCATATTTGCAAGTTTTCATACCTACTCTCTTTATTCTTTTCAACAAAACCAAATAACAGACCTGACAACCCCAGCTGAAACATTAAGGTTCTAATATGTTACTGAATCTTCATATTTGCAAGTTTTCATACCTACTCTCTTTATTCTTTTCTACAAAACCAAATAACAGACTTGACAACTCCAGCTGAATCTTGACAATCTTGGAAAGACATCTCTAGCTAGATTTTTCAGAGTTTAAATATCCACATTAAGGTTCTAATATGTTACTGAATCTTCATATTTGCAAGTTTTCATAACACTAAAGTTTTTCATGCTGTTGCCTCGGGAAGGAGATTGCAAAACATGATCTGGTCACTTGAAGATGCTGATGGTAATCTCATCGAAGAGGAGGCCCCCTTAAAAGAGCTTGGAAAAATATATTTTGAGAACATTTTTAAGGACGATGAGTTTACTTGTCTTGAACACCAGCTTAAAGTGATCTCACTCTTCCCCAGATTGATCCCCCCATATCACTCGTCGCTCCTGTCTTCCCCGGTCATTTGGAAGGAGATTGAACTCTCTCTAAAATATTTCAAAAAATACCATAGCCCGGGCCTAGATGGGCAGCTGGTGGAGTTCTATCTGCACTTTTTTGATCTTCTGGGCCCTGTTTTACTCAAAACCGTGGACATGACTAGGATTTCAGGCTATATTCCCCCTTCCCTGAACTCAACATTCCTTGCACTTATCCCAAAAAAGGACAAGCCTCGAACCTTTGCTGATTTTAGCCCCATCTCTTTATGTAATATTCTCTATAAGCTCATTGCCAAAGTCATAGCGGGTAGATTAAAGCCCTTTCTGGATCTGGGTATTTCACAAGAACAATTCGGGTTTCTCAAAGATCGTCAAATCTCTGAGCCTATAGGAATTGTTCAGGAAGTTCTACACTCTGTCAAAACCAAGAATCTTTGTGCCTTTATTCTCAAGCTGGATCTTACAAAGGCTTTTGATTGTGTAGATTGGACTTATGTCAGACTGATCCCGATTCAAATTGGTGTTCCCCTCCTTACTGTTAATTGGATTATGGGATGCATCTCCACTGCAAATTTTGCGGTCTTGGTCAATGGGACTCCTTCTAATTTTTTCACTGCTACTCGAGGTATTTGGCAAGGTTGTCCTTTATCCCCTCTCCTCTTTATCCTTGTCATTGAGGGTCTCAGTATTCTCATTAAGGATGTCAGATCAAATGGTCTCATTCGGGGCATCCAACTCTTGCCCTCCCTAGCTCTTTCTCACCTCCTCTTTGTGGATGATGTAATTCTCATGGGCTCGGGGACTCTCTAGGACTGGTCTGCTTTCGAGGTTATCCTTGAAACCTTTTGTAAAGCCTCAGGCATGAGGATCAATATTGATAAGTCATGCTTCCTCTACTTTAATCTTAATAATGACTGTCTTAATGATTTTAGGGGAGTCTTTCCTTATAGGATGACGTCGATTCAATCTGGACTAAATTATCTGGGTTATCTCCTGAAACCACTTGGTTATAGAATGAATGATTGGCATTGGTTGCTACAAAAGTTTGAAAAGAGGATTAATCATTGGACATACAAGTATCTTTCTCTTGGGGGGAGACTGATCCTTGTCCAATCTGTTCTGTCTAGTATACCTGTATATTGGATGGGCCTTACTCCTCTCCCAGCCTCTATTCTTCAGAAGCTCAGATGCATCATGTTTAACTTCTTATGGGGATCCTCTGACAAAATTTACAAATATCATCTGGCTAATTGGCAGGATCTTTCATGGCCCAAAGCTCTAGGGGGCTGGGGCATTAAAAATCTCCCATGGTTCAGTCTAGCTCTGCGTCTTAATAAATTTTGGAGAACCCTCCACTCCAAGGGTTTATGGTTCCAAGTTCTTCAAACTAAATATATGAAAGGATTGATAGTGGCAGAATGGCTTAGATGTAAATAGTTCAGCTCTCGCAATGTATCTGTTATGTGGAGAGGTTTCCTATAGGCTCTCCCCTGGATGGGTCGCCATTTGGCTTGGTAGGTTGGAAGTGGTGAAAACATCCTGCTGGGGATTGACCCGATCGTGGGATCTCACACTCCCTTCAATCTCCCTGAAGAGTTGAGATCGTACCTAAAAGATTTAAATATATGTACTCTCTCTCAGGCTCATAACTCCCTTTCAAATGCACAGTGCTATTGGTTCACTGCCGAGGATCTTGATCTCGGGGGCCCATTCAAAACAACTTGGAATGCCTATATTGATGGTATTACCGGTGCTGGTATTCGTCTCACTAATAGTCCTGATAAACTTGCATGGATTTATAATAAAAATTTGGGCTCCATGACTGCCAGGGATGCTTACGATTGTATTGCACGTTCCTCCTTACACCCGGTTACTGTTCCTGTAGATTCCCATCTGTGGTTTAAGGCTCTTCCACTTAAAATTTCATGTTTTATTTGGCTAGCCCTCCGGAATAGAATTATTACATGGGAAAACCTTCAGAGAAGAGGTATTTCGGGCCCAGGTATATGTTCTCTTTGCTGCTCAAACGAGGAGACCGTCGAGCACTTATTCTCCTTATGTCCGATCTGGAAATCCGTGGCTGATTTTATGAGTGATTTTTTTAATATCCCAGCTTGTACTCCGGGTGTTCCTATTGGTGACATGTTAAATGGGTGGTATGGTAATATATCAAGGAGCTCGTACCTCTTTTTGCTCCCTTTCTACAGGATATGGATATTTTGGAAAGTGCGCAATTTGGCTATTTTCGAAGGGAAAAAAAGAAACATACACAGCATTATTCAGCAAATAATTGCTACTATTCATGCTCCCCCTCCTGGGACTGTCACTAAAAAAGGTCAAAGCAGAAAATATGGGAAACCTCCCACCAATTTTTTTCCCTGTGGTTTTATAGATGGTGCTTCAAATTGTATGAATGCTAGAGTGGGCTACTGCATCTTTCTCAATGATTCCCACTACATGGAGTTCTCGCTGGGGGTCGGATATGGCACTAACACCAAAGCGGAACTGCTCAACTTATGGGTGCTTCTGCTCTCCTCCCATATGATGGGGATCCCCCTATCCCATGTGTACGGTGATTCACAAGTAATCATCAATTGGGCGAAGGGATCAACTGCTCTCTCCCCACCTGAACTTGTTCATTGGTGTAGGGAGACAAAAAAGCTAATTTCTAGCTTCCAGGACTTGTCTTTCACTCACATCTATCGAGAGCACAATCGGATAGCTGACCGTCTCTCTAAAATCGCACTCTCCTTTACTCAGGGTAAAGGCTGTTTGATGGAATATATTGAGAATCTTCTGGTTACTCAGGACTCTTTTCAGCTCTTTTGAGCTTGCTTGAGGGAACATTTACCCTCCTTATAGTTGTTATTGATGGTTCAGCTCATTTGAGCTTGCTTGAGGGATTAGTTACCCTCCTTATAGCTGTTATTGATGGATAGAGTGTTCTCTTTTAGAATGTTGTTCAGAGCCCTTTGGCACTCGGTTGATGTGGATGAGTAGACAGCCCTCTTTTTATGATGAGATAGTTTTCTGATGGGATCATTTCTTATTGCTATTATGCCTTTCCCCTTGGCTGAAAACTCCGGTGGGCTGCCATGTTATGTGACCCGATGATGGGTCGAATATACTGATGACCTTTGATTCTTATGAGAATAACAAGGACATGCTTTTTTCTTCTTGAAGAAAAAAAGTTTTCATACCCTCTTTATTCTTTTCTACAAAAACCAAATAACAGACCTGATAACTCCAGCTGAACCTTGACAATCTTGAAAAGACACCTCTAGCTAAATTTTTCAGAGTTTAAATATCCACATTAAGGTTCTAATATGTTACTGAATCTTCATATTTGCAAGTTTTCATGCCTACTCTCTTTATTCTTCTCTACAAAACCAAATAACAGACATGACAACTCCAGCTGAATCTTGACAATCTTGAAAGGACAACTCTAGCTAAATTTTTCAGAGTTTAAATATTCACATGAAGGTTCTAATATGTTTTTTAATCTTCATATTTGCAAATTTTCACTTAGAATATTAAAGTGATATTTTATTTTTTATATAAAACTTTTTCTTTCAATGTTCTATTTTAAGTAGGATTAGTAGGATTAGAGTTGCAGAAGCAATTGAATTCAGACCAAAAAAAATTTAGCTAGATTTCATCAAAAGACTGTCAGAAAGGCAAAAACCTGGCACTTTGAGCCTCCTCCTTTGAGAATTTAAGAGTAATCTAAACAGACAATGTTTTAGTCACCAATTTGTTTTCTCTATTAGGGTTAGATTTTTACTGAATCCATCAATGAATTTTGGGAATTCCAGATAACAAGTGTCAAACTTACATAACTCAAGTGTTCAGGTGGTTTCTTAGAGTGTTAAATCTATTTTTGCATTAAAAAAAAGCGATTTACCAGATTCAGACCAAAAACTGTCCACCTTTAGCCTCCTTCCTGCATAATGTTCATTATCATAAATATATACAATCATTGAACATTTGTGTATATTATTTTCTGCTATTTATATGAGTTTAGCCTATAAAGTAGAGGCTATATAATCTTGTTGCACAAAGAGTAGAGGTGCTCTTAAAAAAATAATGTGGGCTTATAAAATAGCCCCAAGGGTTAGCTCAATTGGTAAGACGTGCACACACTCTCTCGATTCGGGGGGAGGTCATGGGTTCGAGCCTTGAGTCCTCTGGGGTTAGGCCTTCTGCTAGGATGTCCAGCGGTTTACCACCTCTACCATCCACGAATGTGGGGAAGTATTGCTGGGTTTCCCATGGATCTTTCCAAATGAAAAAATGTGGGCTTATAAAATAAATAAATAAAAGAATAATTAAAAATTCTATGTGGGATCCATGTTAAAGGGAGATTTATCAAGCATTCAAGTAAGAACAAATTTCTTGAATTAAAGATAAAAAAAACTAGACCTTAACAAATTGGATCTAAACATGTATACAATTTAAGATAATAAAAAAGTGTACATCTCAAGAAATTGGATCCTTTTTTATGCCTGATAAAACTGTGTTTAAGATAAATCTATGTAGGTTCAGAATATTAAAATAATGATTTCTTGGTAATTGACTTGATACTTCAATGTTTTAAACCAGATTTGATTACTTCAACTTTCTAAGCAAGATTTGAGACTCATGTCTACAATGGTGAATATATAACGCCATTGAAAATAAGGCTATTTGTGTATCAGTTATTAAACTTAGTTGCTCTATGTTTTTGTTCAAATAAAAATAACACTATTTGTGTATCAGTTATTAAACTCAGTTGCTTTATATTTTGTTCAAATGTATGATTTTAAACTAAAAAAAGTTATAAAATCTTGTTGAAAATATTGAAATAATAATTTCATCTGCATACACTCTTTACTTCAATGTTTTAAGCAACATTGAAGCAAGATTTTGAAAATGCATAATGGTTTTAACACTAAACCTACACAATCATAAAAGAAAAATATGACAATTTTTCTAACAATAATTAAACTCCATTGCTTTTCATTGAGTATGTTTTCTTGTGATTTTAGCTTGTCAAAAATAAGGGCCTAGAAACCTCTTCTAGAAACGATTGAATCAGGATGTTTGGTTATGTTTCGAAGTTTTAGCCGTTCCCGGAAGGTTTTGGTGTCCTTTTCTGACGCGTCAAACATTTAGAAACTCAAAAACGCTTTTCCGGTTGATAGGAAAAGTTGGTTCTCCTCAGTCTTCTCTTTCCCACTTCACTGAGTCCAGGCTTCAAATTTGAAGGCTTCAGTGCCCGTCAAAGGCCTGTTTACCTGTCATAGAAGGCCATGGCGAAATTTGCCCTACGAAAAAAATTCGGTTTCATGGAGTGCCCGTCGAAAATGAAATGAAGCAGAACTGTGTACATTGACAATGGAAGGGCAACCCCAAAATTTTGCCCTTCCTGGGTTTTCAATGGGCTGTGGGAGTTTGGAAGATTTGGATGGGTGACAGGTCACGGTGGACCTCAGTTGTAATTGACGAATTGGCAGTGACAGGGTGGAAGCCCTTTGGGCTCAGTGAGTAGGTGGTCACAGTAAAGTCTGGACGTGAGGTGACTCAGTTACGGACCAGGGTGTCACTGTCAATCGGCCTGCCCGGCCTGCCCAGTCTGATCGCTGCCAACAAGTGCTCGGTGCATTTATGTGAACTTTGAATGGAACTGGGCCGCTGGTCCTCTGGGAGTCGTGGTTTTGGTTTCACGGTGTGGCTGTTGTACCCACGGGGCACCTTTTCAATCTCAGGGTCATTCATTCCTCTCACCCACTACGCATTACCCACTTCACACACTGCTCATTCCCGCGTCTCAACGATGATGAAGACCATGCTCTCCATTACGACCATTCCTAAACTGGAGTTAAGAGTAAAGTACTGTCCAAAGGTGGATACAGAGAGAACAGATTTGAATTCAGATTTGAAGGGCAGGTCACAGATTGGAAATTTCGATCTCTACTGGCAAATTACAATGCCAATTTAATGTTGCATTCATCGTTCGCTGGCTGCAGTTCCTTGGTGTTAATGTGGAATGGTGGATTTTGTGTAGTTGGGTGGTTCATTTTTTTTTGCATGGCAACCTTGGTAATTTCGGCATGGCAACTCGAGGTAAACTCTATTGTTGTAGTTTTTTTTAAGAGTTTTTATTATCTTGGATATAATTTTAGGGTTTGGTTTGATTTGGGCATTTGCAGGTATGGTTGTTACTGGGGCGAGGGTTCATTCTTCTTCAGGGATGTGTTTTAAGCTATCTTGCTTCCACAATTACAGTTAGCTCAAGTAAGTTGTTTTCTTTTCCTCAAGAATTATAAATTGTAACGTGTAACCCTCTAACCTTGAAATATTTTCTTTGGCTGTAAGAATTTATGAATTTATCTATAAAATTTAATTAAGATAAAATCTTGGCTCTAGGGATTTATGAATTTATCTATAAAATTTAATTAAGATAAAATCTTGATTACTAAGATAAGTTTGATTTTTCTTTTAAATTACAAAAACATTTAATAAAAAATTAGTAAAAAACAATATGACAGATGGATTTACTATTACATTTTGAAATGAAAAGAATGATTTACTTTTGCATGTCAGCATTGAAGGGCTCACTATCTACTAACCCTTCAAAGCGAAATGGGACCCTGCACTTCAAATTTGATCCCTGTCACTGACATTGTGACAAACGACGCCTACCGTAACCCTGGCAGGCTGGCCCTACCCTTTTTTTCCTTCAACGCTGTTGTCAGTTGACAAGAGCCGAACTACCATACATACCACCTACTACTGCTGTTGGCCACTGATGTACTCTAATCTACTTTTTCGCAAAACCCATATCAGATCACACAAGGAAAAAAAATGGAGTGGGATATGGGCTCACCAAATCGCCCCGTTTTCTTTCACCCGGATTTTCACGAAACCACTTCATAACCCCAGCGGTGTAGTTGTCATGACCCCACTGCTAGGCCTGACATCTTGATGTCCATATCAAACTCCAGCGCACTGCTTTGACTGTTGTAGTCATTAAGGAAAATTTAAGGCTTTCATCAACCTCCCTAATTCCCATCTCTGAGTTCATTCAAGTTTCAACTATTTTCGAGTTCAGGTTTAACCATTTTGGAGTTTTGATTAACGCAGTCATCCTATGCGCTCTGCATCTTCCAGAGAGTTCAGGTTACACTGCTCTCCAACATCACAATTGAAAGAGGCAACCGCTGTTTGTTGGAGTGTGTAGAAGGTGCAAGCAACTGCCACATAGTTGGTACTCCTACAACTTTTATGTTAAGCAAATTGTTTATTTTTGAACTATAACTTTTATGTTAAGCAAATTGTTTATTTTAAACTAGAGCTATATTTGTATTCTAAAGAAATTATCTCTAATATATACCTGTGAAATATTGTTCTCGTGTAATTTTTGCCTCACCTCACTTTGTAAATTTTTTACAATTGTTTTAACTTAATATCATTGGTCCTTAATTTAGCATACTTTCATAGAGGATCGCTACAGTTAGATCTCTTCCTTAAATAGATATTTTGAGTGTAATTCAATGCACAATTAATTCACCTGGAATATGCAAGGATTAATTCCTTGCTATGTTATACAAGCCCTTTCTTTACCAATTTGTTAAAGGCCATGATTACGTACAGAATGTATGAAGTTTCATATTACAATCCAAAAATTTTACATTTGTATTCCTCTGGTTGCTTCGGCTTATTATTTTTCAGAGCTATTTCTTGGCCACTCTCATTTTGGATAATAATTCAACCACTCAATTTTATCTTAATTTTTCTAATTTTCAACTGCTTATTATTTTTCAAAGCTATTTCTGGGCCACTCTGATTTTGGATAATAATTCAACCACTTAATTTTATCCTAATTTTTCTAATTTTTAAAATAGTTTTGGCTTTCCTGAATGGTGACTTTTATTCAAATAAAATGAAAGTGTTTCCGTGACTTTTAATCACATGAAATGGAACAAGAACAACCAAAGGGCCATTTCATATGGATTTATGTAGCTTGAATGCCAGGCCTATTGGAGGAGAATTATTTGGCCTACAATGCAATAAAAACCAACGATACGAAAACAACCAAATGGTTTTGCCTAAATCTCCCTTCAAATGGATAAGTGAATCTTTGGTCTCTCTAATATTTTTTTTCTAAAACTTTATGTTGTACCACTTTGATTGCTTACTAGTACTCTAAATGGCCTTGCCCCCTAATTGATTCTCTTAGTTGCGCTCTTTGTAGGCTTAAAGCCATATATATATATATATTCTGAAAATGGTGAGAAATGGTAAAGGTCCAGGCTTAATCCATCCGTAAATTCAGAACTCTTGAAAATTCAGATTTCTTCATTGCTTTCTCAATATGTCTACAAAGAACTAACAACTTTAAAATAAAATTTAAGAGGATTTAAGAACGAACAACTTTAAAATAAAATTTAAGAGGATTTAACAAGTAAATCAATGTTTAGAAGGAGTTAAATTGAATGGTTGGTAAAGACATTAAACTTTTAAAAATAAAATTACAATCTGGGTGGGTGGACCTAGGTAACCCCTATCGAAATGGCTGATAGATATCAATTATATATCATTTGAAAAGTTTGATATAAAATAAGGTAAGTTGAGCAAGATATTTACAGGTTGTAAGTAAGACATTTATAAATGTGCTATTAAATTCATTAGTAATATTTGATATAGAGAAATATAAAAATATAATAAAGATAGTTAATTTGTGAATTCAAATTTATTTTTTATTTAAAATAGAGAGATTGAAACTCACTGAATAAGGAGATTGAAAAATAGAAATTTAATTTTTATTTAAAATAAAGAGATTGAAACTCAAATGAACAAGGAGATTGAAAAACATAAAATAAGAGAAGGGAAAAATATTGAAAACTAAAATGATGTTGAAGCTATAAAATGAAAAATATTTAAATTGCATTGAAAAATAGAAATTTAATTTTTATTTAAAATAAAGAGATTGAAACTCAAGTGAACAAGGAGATTGAAAAACATAAAATAAGAGAAGGGAAAAATATTGAAAACTAAAATGATGTTGAAGCTATAAAATGAAAAATATTTAAATTGTGAATTCAAGTTTACCATAGATCACTTGTCACTATAAACAAAGAAATAGAAAATACAAATTAGAAGAAGAAAACATTAACAATAATAGAATATATATATATATAATAAAAATAACAAAATATAAATTAAAAGAGACTGAAAATTAAAGTGAAGAAGATGTAATGATACATTTTATGACAAGTTAATAATATAATGATACATTTTATAACAAGTTAATAATTATAATATAATGATTTAGAATTTCTAAATTTGAATATCAATTTTATATCTAGAGTATATAGAATTAATCTTGAGGTAAATAATCAATATCTTTGCTTTACTCTACCTTATAATGTCAAAAAACTAAAAAATGGTAATTGTATTAACTATCCAAAATTGGAATCCATAGAGGTAGAGAAAAAGATTACTAACAAGAAAAGAAAGGGTGGTAGCTGCACTAACTATCCAAGATCGGAATAGATAGTGGTACAGAAAAATATTAATAAGGTAGTAGTTGTAATAAGTGTAAACTTTACATTATCCTATTAAGAAGGATTTATGTAGCTTGAAAAGACAGCGAAATGATTTTGCCTAAATCTTGTATTTTTTTCTTCTAAAACTTTATGCTGTACAACTTTGGCTTCTTATTTCTACTGTAAGGTGCTCTTAGTAGAGCTTTCAACCAAAAACAAAAAATATGAAAATTGTGAGAAATGGCCAAGGTTGAGGCCTAGTCCATCCCTAAATTCATAGCTCTAAGAATTCATATTTCTTCATTGCTTTCTCTATATGTCTACAAAGAAAGTCTGAATTTTGTTTTTATTTGCAGTATGTTAATCATCAACACTACGATGTCCAATAACAATCTCTCATTACATCTTGGGTTCTTCTTGTGCATCGACTTGGGTGTGCTTTGGATTGATCTTGGTGTCAATCAAAGGTGCCCAGGTTCTCAATGCCTTCTCAAAAACTACAAACTCTTCCATATGAGGGATAGCATGCCCTTTTCCCTCAAAATAATCCACCGTATTAAAACATATCAGATTTAATGGAAAATGAAACAAAGAATATAAACTTCTCACTAGTCTTAGCAGGGTAATGGAAACTGATGCTAATGAAAATACAGCGGGTAAGCTAGGACTTGAAACCTTTGTTTTATAATTCTTACAAGTTTCTCATGTATTAAAATTAAGTTCCAACCATAATCTTCGGATTTCAAATGGTTTTTGTGTTTTTAATTTTGTATTGTAGTTTTATCCAAAATACTAGAAAGCACAATATGTAACATGTGTGTAGTGTTCTTCCAGAGAATACCAAAGAGGATGGTCCAAAAGAAAAAGTGGAGTTCTATTATGGATATAGAAGTACAAGAGCTATCTCAAAAAGAATTTTTTTCTAGTGTTGATATGAGATGGAGTGAAGTTCTAAAAGAGGACAAATTTGTTGACTGTGTTGCAATAATTCCATAATCCAAAGTTCTAAATTTCATCAAGGGGGAGGAAATCAATTTAGATGCACCATGTAGCTTTTTACAAATGCAAAATATTGTGAAGGATGACCTTGATGATAGAGATTCCACTTCCAATAAATATTCAATGTGAGTAAGCCTATTTATTGTGATACATGTGTTGTATATTGTGTATTTTGTTTTATGAGTTTACTAAATTTGTGTTTGGAAAATTTGCAAATGCACATAGATATTGGTGTTCTTATGGACCAAAAGATAATAGGAATGCACCAAAACCTTCCCAAAGAAGGCAACACTATGTTATTAAGAGAGGATGCCAATGTCATTTCATTATTAAAAAAATAGTTGGCAGACTGTTGCAGCTGCAACATTTTCCCAAAATTCTAAAAAAATTTTGGACCCTCCTTTACTTTGAATAAATTGGTTTTCTTCCTGGTTTCAGTCTGATAATTTTTGGTCTATGGATTTTGGAACGTTTTCCAGTTTTCTTGGGTGATATATCAGTCGATTGGTTTTTCTCCTTTAATGTTTGAAAGAATCCCATCCTTAATCGAGCTCATCGTTGTTTTGCATATCTTTCAAAACCTTCTGAATCGGGAGTTAAGTCCTTGGACTTTTTCCGTCGTTTCGGAGGTTTGATGTTTTATCTTTTGCTGTTGCGGGTAGTTTTGGACTCTTCGCTGTTGCGGGTGGACTTTCGTTCTGCATCGGAAGGGATGAGTATTTTCTCGATCGCCGTTGCGGGCGGATCTTCGATCCTGCCCTCCAACGTTGCGGACCTTTTCCGGGTTTGGACTTTCCTTTTCGCTCCGACCGTTGTGCGTGAGTTTCGATTCTCTGACGTTTCGGGTGGTTTTTTGATTCTTCATCGGAAGGGTTTGAGTTCTCCCTTGTCCGACGTTGCGGACAGGTTTTCACGCCGGGTGTCCGCGGTTGCGGATCATGTTGGGCTTTGACTTTCTTTTTCGCTCCGATCTGCGCTTTGAGTTTCCTTCCGACTGCGTGTTGGAGCCCGTTCGCTTCGTACTTTTTGATGTTTCGGATAAGTTTCAACTTGGGAACGCTCGCTATTGCGAAGGAGTCCAAGTTGTCGATCTATGATCTTGGTCCCGTCGATGCCCGATCGTTCTTGTTCACGCGTTCTATTTAGCCGTTGCGGGTGAGTTAGTGCTGGGGACTATCCGCCGTTGCAGAAGGTCTGAGGTACTAGCCGCCTGACTTAGCTTTCGTTCCCCGCCTGATTTAGAGCTCTCGCACGTGCGAATCTTTTATATATACGGGGGCAAGGGTTTGGATATTTTTTTTATTGTTGTTTTGGGCCCGAGCTGTCGTTATCCTCTCCGCGCTGTCGACCTTGCGAACCTTGTGGAACTCCGCGCTTGTACCCGCGTCCAGGTGTCAGTTGGAAGCTCAACCGTTGTCGCCTCATCAGCTACGCATCACTTCCAGGTAGGCTCGTTATCACCCTACCTAGTGCTATTCAAAGTTTTGATTGGGTGATGTTTGGTGCGGTTAGGGGTATTACTAGGATCGTGTCCCCAATCCCCGTTCTGCCTGCGTACGGATTTTTTTCCCCGCGGCTAGGTGCCATAGTCGTTTTCTTGTGTTTTGCGCCCGCGTATTGAGATTTTTTCGGGTAGGTTAACTGTTTGCGTTAAACCCGCCTATTACCTATTTCGACCTCGGCCTGTTCTTTCTTTTTGTCCCGCGCGCAATTGATGAAGGCGCGGTGCAGGCGGCCGTTATGCCGCATGCACCTGTCTCTCCCTTGTGATGATGAGGTCCGGGGAGAAGCGTTTGCTGTGGTTTATGGTGTTTAATGTTCCCTCCGTCGGTGATTTTCCCGTTGACCCGGTTTTGAACCCCAGTTTTTTGCCCGCGCAGTCCGTCGGTATCGTTTCTCTGAAACCCTAGGCGGTTATGAGGGCTGTGTCGCTAAAGTGTTTACATTTTGAGGATAGCATGGATAGCGGCTTTGGTGAGAGCGTCGTGTGCAGAAAATCGATGTTAATGCCCGCAGCATGTTGTCAAGTTGATGTAATTAACTTCTGCGAGCATCCTTTTGGTCGAAATGTTTGAGGAATAAAACCTAGGCGGCCAGCAGACTCTTGATTTTCTTCCCTTCCCGTTTTATGTCGTTTGCTATGCAATAGATCACCCTGGTGAATTGTGGGGCAGTTACTTTCGCACCTTGCGTTTGAGATTCATATTTGTGCTTTATGAGTTGTTTTCGCTTCAATATATCGCTATCATGGGGAAAGTGGCATGTTGCAGATTAATGTAGATTTAATACTGGCATAAGTATGATTGATAGGCTTGCTTCATATAGGTCAGATCATAAGATAGTGCATCCATAGTCTCAAGGCGTTGTAAGGTTGAACAATATATGTATTTGTTGCACTGAACCTTACCATACTAGGCATAGGATAATAGCACATTGCACAGTACTGCATGCTAGTTCGATTATTCAGTATGAGGGACTTATGTTTTTAATTTCATTGTCTGGTCACAATTATGATACACTTGAGAAAGAATAAATTGCTGCACATTGTCTGCAAATTCGAATTGCTTAATGTCACAATGATGATACATGGCAGGAGGTATTTACAATGTCCAAAAGGCAGAAGAAGAAGGCCCCAGCAGTGGAAGAAGTGCCAGCAGCAGAAACAGAAACAAAGACGGAATATATATATGAGGACACCCAATGTGTCTCTGGTGTTGAGCCTGAATATAAATGGGGTGAGATATACAGGTTGATTTCCCGCAGGGAAGTCCCAGACATGGGTCTCGAGGAAGAACCCATTTATGCCAATATAGAAAAATCTGCCATTATGAAGGTTGCTACCAGGTCAGAGCTGTTCCCATGCTCTGAGGTGATGAGATGGGTTCTGCCCCATACAAACAACAACACAATTCTCATTGGAAACGTCGACGGTCAGGGCTATGCTGCATTTAGCCCAGGGTATGTAGCATTGGCTTACCACCTGCCTGAACCCCAAATCTTTCTATCCAATGATTGGCTTGATAACCTCAGGATGGATTTGGTGGAAACCCTGAAGAGGATGCTCTTTCCAGGAAAGCTCTATCGACACAGAGCAACCGAGAATTATTATACAACCAGCCTAAGAGCTCCTTACAGATTCATAGCTCTAATGCTAAATAGAATCTTCGGGAGAGCCAACGGCAGACTCTTCAAGTTCGAGTGGATACCGCTTATATTCCATGTGGCGACAGAAGGAACAGTCTTCAACTGGGCCAGCCTAGTATCAAGCAGTCTCTCTTCTTGTGTAGCTGCAGCCTTGGGAGGGGGAGAGGCCCGGAAAAGGTCTGAATTTTATATGAGTTCAATCCTTATAGACTGCATACTATGTAATCAGCCCTTCCCCGGTCTTAAGTGTGCATGGGACAGGGAAAGAATGCCCGTATATGCAACCTACAAACCATTATGGGCTCATCAGTACCACAGTCACTACAGAGAGGTCTATGAGCATTTCATCATGCCACTGTACACGCTTATCTTCCGGAAGGAATGTAACTGCATGTCGGAAGATGCTATGCAAGTGATAGAAGAACATGGAGATTACTTCTTGACAGACAATGGTATGTATATTAGGATGTATGGAGGATCAAAGACACCTTATCTGCTGCCAAAATATGCCACAGATTATATAATCCATAAAGAGGCGGTCAGACAAGTGTTCATTGACGGAGTTGGTCACTTCTTGTTCCAGCACAAGAAGACTGCATATCCCCCTCTACCATTTAAGCTAGGTAGCTGCAGATTTACAAATGTGAAACAAGCTGCCGAATTTATAGAGGAACTAGGGAAGTTCCACTTTGGCGAGATGACTTTCCGGCGAAATGACACTCATGGCAAAGTAGCGGAGCACTGTAAGAAGCATAAGGTGTTCTTCAAATATAGCCATCATTTCGATAAGGATGAATCTGTCTATAGGAATGCCCCAAACATGACGGAACTCAGCAGAAGATTCAAACCAAAGCACCCCACCAAGGGTGGAAAAGGGACTGAACAAGATAAAGCTGAGCAAGTTAAAGCTGAGGAAGCAGCCAAAAGGATAAGAGAGGAGGCTCAGAGGCTGGAAAATGAGGCTGCTGAATGGTTGCAGAAGGGAGAGGAAGAAAAAAGGAAAGCTGCCCAGGAAGCAGCTGAACTAGCAAAAGAAGCAGCCAGAGAAACAGAAGAAGCTGCTAGGCAAGCAGCCGAAGAAGCACATAGAAAGCTAGAAGAAGAGCTTCAAAAGCAGGAAGCTGAAAAGATAAAGTTGACACAACAGAAAGCTTCTGAAACACCAATAGGGTAGAGCCAGGACGAGGAAAACCCTGAGGTGCAGACCCTTCAAGTGCCTACTACCATCACTCCTGCAACCCCTATGCTTCAGCTAGTACCTCTCGTACAGAAAAAGGGGGAAGAAGTCCCTGATTTCAACATCGTATATTATGACAGGGCTACTAAAAGAATAATGAGGAGAACAGAAAGAAAGGTAGAGGCAGAAGGAATGGCCAGCAAAATGATAACAGATAAAGCTATGATGGTAGGGACAGACGTAGATCCAAGGTTTACTATAAGGGTCGGGACTGCAGCAATACATGCTTCAGAGGATAACATAGACAGAATGATGATTGAAATAGAGTCAGCCAAGAAGACCTCCTCTCAGCTTAAGGATACCTTGAGAAAAGAAAGAGAAGAAGGCAACAGACTTAAGAGAAAATATGAACATGTGCTGAGAGAAATGGAGGCCACAAAGGGTGAAATCCATGCCTTCCAGGTAGAGGCGCGAGCCAAGGAAACAGCACAAAAGACCTTGGAAAATGTACAACAGGAAGTTCAAGACTTGAAGAATGAAAAGGAACAGATGAGGGCAAAGGTAGAAGACCTAGAAGCGCAGCAGAATGTCATCTATGAGTCCAATACTTCATACGTCAAAGAACTGAAAGAGCAGCTAGCTTCTCTGACTGCTGAACTGGAAGCAACAAAGGAACAGCAGGTCGATCTGCAGCCGATTAAAGAACACATCCTGGCTCAGAAAGCTAAAGTGCTACACCTGCAAACTGCTCTGGAAGAAGAAAGATGCCAGGTCCTCCAGATTGATAGCCGACTGGAAGAAATCTTGGAAACCGCTTCTTATTTTGTTGACAGGTCGCAAGACATCCTCGAAGTACTGACTACAAGGATATCAAGGGTGGAGAATAATGAGGAAGTTCCAGCAGAACTACCATCCAAGAATAAACAAGCCCTCAAGCGGGACCATGATCTGATAGAATTCGCTATCAATACTGTGGAAGACTTCAGGAAAACAGTCAAGAAGACAAAGGGAGCCTGCACAGAATTCTTCAGGAGAGCCCTGGTTACCTACAACCGATGTCAGGTAGAAGCCGAGCAGAGGCTATATGAGTTCCCTGACCATGATTCATTTGTAGAAATGTTGCAGAAAAGACAACAAGATGAAGAAGCCAGAGTACAACACATCAGAGCCATCGATGACCAAATTCTGAGAAATGAAATAGGCCATACAGCCGTTAGTGTGCAGCTCTTAGAAGACCAGGTGCGATTAAACACAGCCAGGGTGGAGGCCATTAAAAACCAGGCTGAAAAGTTTGAGCTAAACATCCAGTTTTTAGAGCCTAGCTCGTTTGAAGGTCTCGCTGCTGAAGCAGCAGCGTGGAAAAAGTTCTTGGAAAACCAAGCGGGGCCCTCCTCATAAGAGGACCGGTCAACTTTGTTGTAATTTAATGATTTGTAAAAGTTCTTTTGGAAAAATGAAACGTTGGGAAGACAAAAGGGTTGGGAAGCCCAAAGGTCACCTTGGGCAGCCCAACCAATTTTTGCTTTTTGTATAAAAGTAGGAAGCGTAGATAGACAAAGGGCTTTTTTCCCCAGTAAGACTGGAGGACATATTGTAAGAAGAACTATTTCCTTTTGCAATAAAAGTTTACAGTTTGCCTGTTGGAGAAAGGATGTGAAGTTTCCTAATGTTGTGCAATGGATGGCAGAAAGATGAACTACTTTATTTTTCAGCTTGTGTCCATGAATCGTGAGATCGTTCTAACTTTATGACCTATGTCTTGTTGAATGATTTCTGATTTATTTTGTGGAAAATTCACCTGGAGTAATGTATGTGGTTCATATAACAATTGGCTATCTGATTGTTAGAATATTTTCTCATTCATGTGTCGTAAATATAAATATCGGCTACCTGTAATTTTGTTTATCATACATGAAAATAATGCGTTACTCACAAATAATCATTCTTTTGGCTCCTCGGGGATAGATAGATAGGTGAGTAGATAGGTAGTTGTTTTTCTTCATGGTTGCATATGTGGTTTAGATGTTCGTGAACCTAATACGAGAGGTAAGAACCTGCGCAGCACATTGTGTAGTTCCTTACATCTTTATCACCCTGCATGATTAAAATAGGCATGTGCATTGCATACTTTAAGTCAAAAATACAAATTCCGGTGGACCGGGCCGCAATCGGTAAACCCTTGTTGTTACTTTGACCTACGGTAGTCGTACCGTAAACCGGACGGATTCCCTATACCAAACAGTCAGCGGGCTAGTTGGGAACGTTGATTGGGGAGAATCCCTTACTGTTGCCGCCTGCGAATTTCCAGGCCTCAAAACAGACCAAGGGATGTCATAATTACATACAATATGGATACACATGAGGATAAAAATGGTTGGCCATGCCATGGAAAGATTGATAGATCAGCTGATCCAAGGGCGATGTATGCACCTTGTATTTCAAGAGAAATGGTGTTGTCAGTTGAGGCATTATATGACATGGGATTGTCTATTGACATGGTTTGTGAGCAACACATGTTGGAGGTTCGAGAAGGTAGATTCAACATGGATTCAAAAAGTGATCAAGATAGCTTTTTGACACGAAGAGATGACATGAGCATTTTCAATAGACTAGCTAAATCCTAATTTCAACTCAATAAGAATGATTCAATAAGTGTTAACTTATGGTATCAACAAGAGCAAAAGTCATTCTTTTTCTACCAAAGGCTTGAGGGTGATGACATACCATTTATCATTGGTATTCAAACAAAGTGGATGTTGCGCAAGATGGTGAAATACTCACATAGTAGTATCATTGCAATGGATTCCACATTTAGCACCAACAAATATGGGGTGAGTATTTATTTAATTATCGACACATATGCATATGCACTTTATTTTTATTTTTTATTTAATCATCTTTAATATTTACAATGGTATGGATGCAGTATCAATTGTACACTCTACTCATATTTGACCAGCAACAAAGTGGAGTCCCAATTGCATGGGTCATGTCATCACGAAATAGGTCTTATGACATCTCATTATGGTTGTCAAAACTCATGGATAGAGGTCGACAACTTAAACTTGAATGGACAGTGAATGCATTCATGACAGATGATGCATTGGCTGAAATCAATGCAATAAGGTATTATGTTTGGATAATAAGTACTCATATGTGGTCAATGCTTTTTTTTATTTACTAATTTGTTTATTTGATATAAATGTTTTTTCTTGTTGCAGATCCATTGTCACTTGTCGAGTTTTATTATGTGTATGGCATGTTAAAAGAGCTTGGTTAAAGAATGTTTACAAGTTGGCTAGTTGTGAGGAAATTGGAAGGAAAATGTTTTCAGCATTAGTTGTAATCATGAATAATTGCCATGATCCAGAGTCTGTAATCTAAGCTTTGAATAATTTTTATGATGAATTTTCAAATGAGAAGTGTTTCTTGGAGTACTTTTCAAGAAATTGGATGCAAGACCATAAATTTCGTAAGAATCTATTAAATTTGTAGCAAAATTATTTGTTTCTTGAATATGGCGAATTTCATAATTGTATACATTTCTTGCAGATATGTGGGAAAAAAGGTTATAGAAATTTCCCATCATGCTAACCAAGAGACAAACAATGCCATTGAAAGTTATCATTGTTTTTTAAAAACAAGATTCTTAAATGACTGTAGATGAAAGTGTGCGCGACGGATGGATTGGTTTATCTACACTCTCCTCAAAAGGGTTGAGTTGTATTATTGGAACATTGCTCGTTAAAAGAAAGCTAGTTTTGCAAATAACTACAAGTTAGAGCATATGTTAGAGACGTCTATGGAGAAAGCCACAATTATTCCTGACCATCATTGTATTCTACATGCTGATATTCAAAATTCCTATTGGGTGCAAAGTCAATTGTCTTTGAAAACATATCTTGTGATTTATTTAAATCAAGGATTTAGTTCTTGTGATTGACGATGGGCTATGAAAGGCAATTTTTGTAAGCATGTCATTAAAGTAGGCATGTTGCGTGGAGACATTGACAGGGGGTGAATGTGTTTTGCGAGCCACACCACAAAGGATTGCAAGGCATATGAATTGCATTAAAAAAAATCAAATTCATCTCAACCATCACTGATCAATCTTACACAATCACAATTAGAGTCACTTCCAACCATGAATCTATTAATAGGTTTGTTTTTCTATGAGGTTAATGTTTTGTTGAATTACTTGTGAAACATTATAATTTTTAATTGTTTGGTATGTGTATTTTCAAATGATGTCTCTCATGTTACACAAACACCATTAGTAAAGAGAACAAGGTTGACATTATTCCCTGAATTGGATTGATAAAATCAAGCTACACTACTAGAAATTGAAATACTAGCAGACAATGATTGGTAGCATGGACACTCTACATTTTTTGGTACACTTTTTAACAGTTGTAAATTCAGTGCAAAATCTACCATTGTTGGTTGCAAGATTTGTTACTATATAATGTATACTTTAATGTTTTGATGACAATTAAGATTGATTAACTTATGCAATTGAAAAGAGCAATCACAAACATTCTTATTTGCATCCTTATAGGAGGATCCCTTTTGAAACATGTAAAGCATGAATTTATCAAATTCCGTAGCATATTTGGGACATATATTATGGACAGCCACCTAGTATAGATATGTGGTCATTACAATCTCAAAATACATAATGTTCTTACTTGCATCCTTATAGCAGGAGCCCTTTTGAAACATTTCAAGCATGAATTTATCAAATCATGTAGCATATTTGGAATAGATATTATGAACAACCACCTGGTATAGATATGTGGTCATTACAGTCTCAAAATACATGATATTGAGTTAGAAAATGCTATTGGAATTAAAAATCTTAAGCTTAGCTGGTTTGATTTTTAAAAATCTTAAGCTTAGCTCATACTTTTGGTTTGATTTTTAAAAATCTTAAGCTTAGCTCATACTTCTATTGCGTGTGTGACAAAAAACTTGGAACCCTGAATTACCTGACCATTGTGAGAACCACAAAAATGAGTCACAGGATGTCTTGTATTATGAGAGGAAAATCTACGAGCATGTTCGGAGTGAAGGTCAGACTGTGAAGAGTAGAATATGGCTACCAGAGGGCATTAAGAACAATATAGGGAATAGAACCTTGAAGATGTATAACATAATGTCTGCATGCAAGTTATTAGAATGGTTGAATATAACAGCATTTCTAGGACCTGAAAACTCTGGTAAGAGTACTCTTATCAATTCAACATTAGGCAAAGTTGTTCAAGAAGTTCGATTCACTAAACACACATTGACCGCTACCATGCAGAGTTTCATTGATGATATATTTATAGTTGATTTCCCTGGCACTCAAGCGAATGGAGAAAGAGCCCATCTGTCAAAGGTTTGGGAAGATTATGAGAAAGTAGCAGACTTGTGCATAGTAGTGCTTAATTTTGTTGGTGATAATTGTCGAGTTGCGGAGGAGTTCCCTAGAATCGCCAAAATAAGAATGTCCCGAAATGTTGTGCTAGTTATGAACAAAGTGGATTGTGTACTTCATGGCCCAAGGAATTCTGGAGTATGGGATGAGTACAACCCCAAAAAACTTTGGGATCTAACACAGTCATTCGCAGAAAGCTCTGGGTTAGCCACAAATAAAGTCTTCCTCTCCGTCTCGAGAGCGAATGAAGAACTGGAGGAAACAACACACAAGCTTCTCAAGGAGTGAGGCAGCTTCCTCATGCTTAAGGACGAGATCACAAGCACCATAAGGATGCTGATTTTAGAATTGGAGTACCGAGATCGTTCTTGAAAAGTTGAATAATTTGGTAAAACTTTAACAGCTCTACCAAATCGATACTGTCTTAGAATATGGACTTTGTATTAGTTTATATGAAATTTCAATTTGGTATCATTCTAAATTAAGTTTTACAGTTTTATGACTTTGTATTAGTTTATTTGAAATTTCAATTCGGTATCATTCTAAATTAAGTTTTACAGTTTTATTTCCTAGGATTGTTTTGTCAAGTTGCTTAACAATGAAATTTTAGAAATTTTATTTCCTAGGCTTTAATTTGGCCAAAACACACTCTCCCTTCCTCTTTTCATTGCCCACAGAATTTTAGAATGCTTTATTACATAGCCGCTCCTGTAGGTCGGTCTACCTGTCGTCTGATTGCAATAATGAAAACTTAAATCAATAGCCATCGGTTTTGGAGTCTTCCTTCACTCTAGCAGCTTTAACACTTCTTTATGGAAAGTTAAATTAGTGATTTTTTTGTAATATGGTCTTTCATGGCATCTAATGGAGAGTGGGTGACTAAGGAGTTAATGTGGACGGTTGACATTAATTCTTCATTCACCCACTCTCCTCACTCACCCAGTCGGTTTACCCATCATCTGATTACAATAATGAAAACTTAAATCAATAGCCATCAGTTTTGGAGACTGCCTTTACTCTAGCAGCTCTAACACTTCTTTATTTGAAGTTAAATTAGTGATTTTTTTTAATATGGTCTACCTTTACTCTAGCAGCTCTAACACTTCTTTATTTGAAATTAAATTAGTGATTTTTTTGTAATATGGTCTTTCATGGCATCTAATGGAGAGTGGGTGACTGAGGAGTTAATGCGGACTGTTGACATTAATTCTTCACTCACCCAGTCTCCATTAGATGCCATGAAAGACCATATTACAAAAAAATCACTAATTAAAATGTCCATAAAGAAGTGTTGGAGACTGCCTTTACTCTAGCAGCTCTAACACTTCTCTGGTAAGTTAAATTAGTGTTTTTTTTGTAATATGGTCTTTTATGACATCTAATGGAGAGTAGGTGACTGAGAAATAACTCCTGACTCACCCCAAACTCTCCATTATATGTCATAGCTAAAAATGTCTACATTAACTCCTCATTCATCCTAGACTTTTCATTAAATACCATGAAGCTTTACATTAATTCCTCATTCATCCTAGACTTTTCATTAAATACCATGAAACTTTACTGCCAATCTTAGTTTACCTAATATGGTCTTACTCTTCATTCATCCTAGACTTTTCATTAAATACCATGAAGCCTTACTGCCGAATCTTAGTTAAATATGGTCTTTGTTGAATGGAATGTACAGACATCATACTTGTGTAATGTTATGTTGTTTCATATTTTATAATGATCTGGATCTTATCAGTCACTTCCTTTTTGGTTGCAGGTGATATATTAGATCTTTGTGCATAATAGCTTTGTATTTGCCTTTGAAGTTAGCAGAAACTAAAGGCCATATTCCATTGAAGTTAGCAGCCGTTCATTTTCAGATAAGTTATGAGAATGGATTTTGAAGATACCTCTATATTATAGAGATATCCTAACAAAGCTATACAAAAATAAAAAGGGTTTTATAATTTATTTTAATGATGGTATATTTATTTTTATTTAATTTATTTAAAAGTTTGCTTATGATGGGCGATTTTGTTAGATATAATTGTTGGATTGAAATTGTAGGTTGTTAAAATTATATAATAAAAAATGTTCAATTATATTATAGAAATTACATCTTAAAATTCTATACCAAACCAAATTTTACAAATAAAACTCATTCTCATTAAATTATATAATAATTCAGTTTTACTAAATTATATAACAGTTCAGTTTTACTAGTGATATGGGAATGTGAATGATATAACATTTTCACTGATTACACTAAATTATATAACAGTTCAGTTTTACTAGTGATATGGGAATGTGAATGATATAACATTTTCACTGATTACACTAAATTATATAACATTTTCAGCAAAGATAGCTAGTATTTCACGCTAAACAAAATGTGCGGCCTGAATTATATAATCACTAAAAGGATAGCTATTATCGAAACTGAGTACATGAAAGTATGGTCATTATTCATGTCAAACTCAAATAAAAAAATCCAGGAAGTTTTTGCACTGATTTTTCAATAGTCTCGTTCTTTCTCAGGAGTATGTACTTTATACACTTATTGATCTCCATGTTTGAAGTGCAATAGATATGAAGTTTGTATGTCAATAATTCATAAGAAAACGGTTTGATCTTTTTATAATAAATGCCAATTATTTGGAAATAGTCAAATGCTTAATTCAATCCACTTAAAGTTACAGGTTGAACATCATATTTTAAGACATTATTATTCCAGTGTTTCTTTTTAAAGAAGAAAAATCAAGGTTTCTTGGTATTCAATTAGAATCAAAAGTAACCAAATTAATTTCAATTACAAAATTGTTTTTACACAGAGCCTAATCAAACTGAAAAATCTTAATCAGCAATATAACAGAGGCTTCCAGAAAATAGCAAAATACAACTCACAAATTTAAAATACTGAAGAGTCATCTAACTCTCCTCTCTATAATCATCAGCAAGTCCGAATTCAGCACATAAAGAGAGCCCTGGAGGAAAATCCGAGAGCGCTTGAAAGTTCTTATAAGCTCATTGGGGACTAGACTATAAAATCACTCATCCAATAAATGTCAGCAAGTCCGAAGTGAGCACATAAAGAGAGCCCTGGAGGAAAAGCTCAGAGCGTTTGAAAGTTCTTATAAGCTCATTGGGGACTAGACTAAAAAAATACTCATGCAGTAAATCTTAGGAGTGGCTACAAGAAGTAGTGAATAAGCAGGAAAATAAAAATAAAAATAAAAAACTCTTTAAAAAAGTTAGAGTGGTATTTTTCCCAATAATTGATCCTTCAAAATATTCTTTGAAGGATAGGCTATCAACCTTGAAAGTGAAAGGTTCCTTGGATAATCTGTCAGCACTTTTATTGTGCTCACTGTAAAGACACACGGGTTAAATTAATCCTTTTGTAGTTATTCAACTATTATTAATCAATTCATAAATTCAATCATTCATCCGAATCCTTCCATCAAATTCACATAAAACTCATCCATTTACACAGAAGCAAGATTAGGTAGGTTCAGAGTGCTGGCCAACACCTGCCTTGGCTTAGTGATGGCAACAACCAACGAGGAGCTCAAAACCCTTGCAGCATCTCCGGCGACAGCCGCAGAGTGGCTTAACCAGCAGATCCGGCCACATTGTTGATATCGCATCTCCGACGGTAGCGGTAGAGTGGCTTAACCAGCAAATCCAGCCACATTGTTGATATCCAAAGAAATTACTGATCCATCTATTCCTTGTATACAAATTGGAGAATGCATAAAAAAATCCATAAAATTAATTTAGTTAGTCTTGGATGCGTTCAATTGTTTCATTGCATCTTCCCTTTCCAGCTCCCGTTTGAGCAATTGCAGTAGAGCTTTGCCAAGTCTGTCTGTTACTCATCTTCACCTCCTGTAACATAAATTCTCACATTCATTGCAGAGTGGGATATGGGTTTCTGATTCAAAATATATGCAGGTTCCATACATATAACAACAATTACCAGCTGCCCTTAATCATTAATGCAATCTTATAAACCCAAACAATTTTTGCTGAGTGTCTGGCAGTGCTATGTGTATACTTGACTTACCCATAGATGCTGAGTGTCTGGATCCATCTCGCAGTGCATAGATGCTGAGATAGTATTACTGAGTCTTTTACTATCTCGTGCACATCCTTCTCTTGCGTGAATCTGTCTATCCATGCTTCACATATACAGGTTTCGGGGCATTGGTCACTGCAACAACGGTCTGCTCCATACTGTTTACGAGATCTAAGCGATTTGTTGCAGGGAAAAAGGGCAATGCACTGTAATTCCCTCTAAATGATATGTTGTAAGGGCAAAAGGGCAATGCACTGTAATTCCCTCCCAAATTTGGTTTGAACGAGCTAGGAAGGAATCATGAGGTTGGTAAGGGCATTTAAAACTACGATAATGATCCTCGGGTGAAGACCCGACGGTTCTAGTCATGCATCTCAAGTAAGACAACAGATTTGTTTGCAGGTTGGATTTGACAAGGACGTCGACATGTCAGGTGGGGCATATTCGCAGAAGACAAGGGGTGGTGGTAGAAATCGGTTTTGTAAAAAGTAGTTGGGAGAAAATGGGCGATTTGGTGAGCCCATATCCCACTCCAAAAAAAACACCAGCAGAATCTTTTCTTGGTTCAGACTATTCACATCTGGTGGTCAAACAGTGAGTAGAGCAGAAGAAAGCTTGCTGATAATGACACGGTATGTCATTTCCACTTTTTTGTTCTAGTTGTTGAAATGTTAGACATCTTACCCCCATGGTAACCTAAGCTAAGCAGGGGAAATGAAATACCAAAAAGAATTTGTATAAAGCAAGCATAAAGAATATGATAGCTATAGCAGTTGACGAAATTAAAATGAAAACTTTGTTGCAGGTACTAATAAGCAATAAATAGAAACCTATGTAATAGATGACAAGTAAAATGAAATGGAGATTAATTTGTCATACATACTAGAAAATATATATATGTGAGTTAGATAATACAATGTTAGGTAGCTCTAAATAAATTGGCAACCAACATTGATATTTTAATTTAATAGCTGAAGTGTAGGGATTCAGGGCTGCAATTTTTAGTGTGAAGGGACAAAGAATAAATGTGTGCCTCTTCCTTTTCTCAAAGTGAGACATATGAAGTGTCTTTCATATTTGCATAGTGTTTGAACAAGAACAATGGTGCAATTTGCATTCCTTCTAATGTTGTAGCTTGTGACATTACAATGAAAGTAAAGACTTGATGTTTAGTGTTACCAATGTCAATGGTTAACCTTGTTAATGTCAATCTTTGGGATTTATGGGAAATCAATGCCCAAGCCATCTTGAAGGGGATTTGTTTCTTGTTACTTCGATTTATGAGTGGAATTGGTATATGCTTTGGTTGAGATTAGTCCCATGGAGGCCCAATGTAATTATCAAATGCCAGGACAACATAGGCTAGTAACTTAGGAGGGTTAAATCCAGGTGTGTATACAATTACTGTGAAGTCCTTACTTTATGAGAAAAGGAAGCCATTAAATGTCATTGCATCCTTATGCTTTTGATGCACAACCAATTACATTGAAATTTTGAGGTATTTGGATACATTTACATATATTTTCCATGGTTGTAAAGATGTGTTGTTCTTTATTGAAAATGCTAGGGAGTAGTGGGTACTAATTGGAAGCATTTTACAAAATTTGATGGAAATTGGAAGCAACTGACCAGATTTAACGGAAATGCAACCTCAATCATAATTTTTTGGCTCTTCACGATTGGTTAAGAGCCTATTAGTAGCAATAAATTGAAATATTTCGAAAATATCTCATCAACATGAGGACAACACGGCATTGAGAGCATTTGGGAAATCTAGCAAAAGTTAGTGCAACTGATAGGGCTTGATGTCCTAAGGCTAATCGCTCTGATAAAAATAGTAGACAACAGTGTGCAAATGCATAAAAACAATTGTGGTTAGTTTTCACAACACCTAAAGGTATATGTATTTGCTTGCAATGGGATAGACTATTATAAACCAATTCAAGCAAAAGCAAGTAGAAATTGATAGATATTTGAAGGTTATCCCTCTCATTAGCCTCATGGACTTATATAAAAAGAGTTGCATGTATTTTATTATGAAAAATGAGTTTAAAAAAAACCTTATATGAAATTTTACCACCTATTGCAGCTGCAACTGTTCTCCCCAATTTTTTTCAAATTTTGGTCCCCTTCTCATGATTTAGTGTTGCTTTGAATCGTTTGGATCAGTGAACTTTGTTGGTCATGCTTTAATTTTGAATGATTGGTTGAAGATTAACTCTCGTCCTGTTTTCGGAAGTTGCTTGTATTTTGAAAATTGTGTGGGTCGCAGATTTTGAGTTTGGTTTTGCTAGTCGATCAGATCAATTGTTCTTCAAAAGGCCGCTATTTCGGAAGTAAAACAGGCTGTTGACTGTTGCTGAATTTAAAGCTGTTCCGAACACTTAATATTTTTCATAGATCGGGCATCAAATTATGTTTGATCGGAGGCTGTTGTCCTTTTCTCTTTCACCGTTGCGGCTCCCGAAGCAGCTAAGCACCCGAAGTGTAAATCACTCCGACCACCGATGCGTGTCGGCCTTTTAGTCGCATGTCTATATTCTTTTCTCTTCCGCCGTTGTGGCTATGCAAAGTGTTTGGCTTCCGATGTCAATGTCCTTCCGATTTCCGATTGGAATTTTTCTCGCCCATAGCATAGGTCTTAACTCTTCCGACTCCGATGTGCTTAAGTGTTTTGCAGTACCCATTGCCTGTTAAGACCCGCTTATGCGGCTGTGAATAGGGCTACCCTGCCAATGATAGCGTTCTAAGTCGCCGATGAGTTCTTTGTTTCCTGTCGTTGGTGATTTCTTTCGAACCCGTGGGTGGGCGAGATAATGGTGTCAGCCCTTGTTAAATTCTTGTAACCATAATGTAGTATATGGCCTTCTTGCTACTTATCCATTTCGGTTGATATAATTTAATGTAGTTTGATTTTACTAAAATTACAGTCCCCATGAATGATAGGTGTCGTTCTATTGCAAGAGGATGCGAAAGAACTGATCAGACTGCCGCGGCGCGAAGGTATAGATGGGAGACAGGATCGTAAGGAGGACATGCAAAAGTGGAAGGTGAAGCCAATAGCGACAAAGGCACGGACCTGAAAGTTATGTCAGTTACTTAGCAGATCATGAGTGCGCATAGGAAAAATAAAAAAAGGATATGAAGTGTTTTAGGGGACCGAAAGGTCACATGTTCGGGGGGAGCCCAAGCGGTGAACTGTTTGAGTTTAAATATTTGAAAGTTAGAATTTACAGGGGCTTTTTCCCTGGAAAGACTTGTAAACTATTTTGCTTGTAAGAGGAACTATTTTGTTTTACAACCAGAAATTGCAAATTTTGCCTGCTGGAGAAAGTGCTATGTGGAATGATCAATGTGATTAAATGAGCAATGTTGAATGGGAACTATTTCATTTTCAACTGTGTTTCATTAGTTGTGAGAGCGTTCTAACTCCCTAAACCTATGTTCTTGTCTGAATGTTCTTTAGTATACTTTGTGATGTTTTCCACTATGAGTAATGGAATTTTTTAATTGTTGATGAGCTATCTTATCATGTATACTTTTAATCATGTTTATATGTTTGATTATAAGAATAGATATCTGTGATTTTCCATAACACATGGACAGTGGAGCATTACTCATAAATTAATATCCAATTCTCTAGAGATAGCTTAGTTAGTATTTATTTTCTCATAATTAATGTGATTTAGATGCTTGGGGATTTAAGACGAGAGGTATGAACCTGCGCATCACTTTGTGACTACTCCTTGCATCCTTTGTCACCCTGCATTGTTAATTAGGCACGTGCATATCATATTTTAAGTCAAAATACAAAAACATACGGTGGACTAGGCCGCAACCGGTAAACCCTTTTGTTACTTGACCTACGGTAGCCAGAACGCAAACCAGACGGATTCCCTATACCAAACAGTCACGGGCTAGTTGGGAACGTTGACTGGGGAGAATCCCTTGCTGTTGTTGCCTGCGAATCTCCAGGCCTCAACAGTTTCTGGCGCTAAAAGGAGGGCCGCCAGTGCATGGCTGGCCGAGGAAACCCGTTTTCCCGAGACTATTCCACCGGTAACAGTTCAGAAAGCAGTGGAATTCATAATCCGATTATGGAAGAAAGAAGTAGAGAACATTTTTTTTTCTGTCGATAACGAAGTTGTTAATAATTTGAGAAGACACACTAGGGCATATGTGAAGAAATTTGGAGGATTTCCAATCATCCCTGAATTTCCCAGAAGAGAATATAAAAGGAAGGATCTTCCTATATTGGAAGACTCAGTGCTGGTTGGGGATTGGGAAGAACTTGTAGAAATAGCCTTACAGGAAGTTGTACTGCCTTTGAATCAAGAAGGCCCAGATACTCTTCACAGTTCTCCTGCTCACACTCCTATTTGCTCACCTCCTCACTCTCCACCCAGATTCATGGCAGGCGTAAACGCCAATCAACCACCCAAACCAACAAATCCACCACCTGCTTGGAGAGCCAGATCACCTTTAAACCTAACACCTTTGTTGCATGATTTACCTCAATCCTTTGAAAAGATGCTGCCCAAATTCGACCCAAGTGAGAAGATACTAGTGGATGACCACTTGCAAAGTTTTTATCTGGTAATAGAAGGGTTAAGGGCTGGGGAGTATGAGGATGTAGTTTGCAGACTATTCCCGCATACCCTCAAAGGAGCTGCAGCATCATGGTATTTTGGGTTTCTTGCAAACTCTATCCCTGATTGGGATACCTTCGAGAGGATCTTTAGAAGTAAGTATGCGACCCAAAAGACTCATGCAGCCCTCATGAAAGGGCTATGCACCTTAAAGAAAGAGAGAAAGGAGAAGGTGCACAGCTTCACTCAAAGATTTGCAGCATACCTCAAGAATTTTTCTGAGGCTGATAGACCTTCTGACAAGGTCCTGATTGAATATTATACCTCAGCTTTAGGCCCTGAGTTGGCCATGTTTGCCAAAATAAAGGCCAAGCCTACTTTGGCGGAAACCTATGAAGAGGCGGAAATAGTGGAGGCTGAAAGGGAAAGTATCGAAGATTATCCCGAATGGTCAGGAGAGAAAAGTGTGGGAAGGAAATCCTTGTTGTTTACTAAGCCTAAGGAAGAGAAATCACCAGATTTTGAAAGTATGGCAAAAATGATGCAGAAGCTTTCTAACAGAATCATAGACTTGGAGAAAGAGAAGGAAACTCAAAAGTTCTACAAGCCCTATTACAAGAAAAGAGAGGATAACAATCAGTCCCAACCTCCTCCTCACAATTCAGCATCTATGAATTTAACAGAGGTAGGAATGGACAATTTTTGCACGTTCCACCAACAACCCCACTCTGAAAAGAATTGTCCTCAATGGATAAACTCGATGACGTTGGTTATGAATCAGCTGTTGGATTCTAAATTAACAGAAGATGGAGATGAAGAAAAAAAGGATAGTACCACTTCAACGAAAGAACAAGAAGATGAGACCATGGTTCTGTGGAATTCAGTTTCGTTATTCAATGCTGAGGAAGAAAAGAATTGGGGATACAAGGACGTCATGGAAACCAACGTAACAACAAGGAGCCAAGGGTCGGCTAAAGAAAACAATCTCATGCTCCCAAAGATTAAAAGGCTGCAGAAAAATGTTAAGAAATTTCAAAATAATTCCACAACTAATAAAATTCCCGAATTCACCATTACCAGCCAAGATCCTAGGCAGAATGATGCGCTGGCCAAGCCCAATGAAGAAAAGATGAATGCTGATAAACCGCACCCCATTGAACCGCAGATGGATTATGACATCGTGGAAGATATAAAGAAGGTAAAGGCAAACGTTTCACTATTTGAAATGTGTAAAGTGCCACAACAAAAAGAAAGACTATTGAAATCACTTGAAGCATCGGATGAGAGGCTTCCCACTGATAATCAACCTCAGGAAGAGGAAGAAATCAGAGAAACCAACATTGTAGGCAAGTCTAAGAACAAACATCCACCTTTCCTCCTCACTTTTGAAATTTTTAATCACAACGTACATAATTGCCTGGTAGACTCAGGGGCATCGGTTAACGTCATGCCAATATCAGTCTGCAAAAGGATAAATGGGCTGCCTAAGCCATCTACTTGGAGAGTTGTTCAACTGGACAGGACGAATGTAAAGGTAATTGGTGAGATGGAGGATGTCCTGGTCCGCCTGTCGTCAAATGATAAAGTGTGTTAAGTTATTGATATCGTGGTGGCCGATATACCAGACGCTTATGGTCTTGTTCTGAGCAGAGATTGGTCGGCCAAACTAAACGGATATTTTGCCTTTGATTGGTCACATCTGTGGTTGCCGTATAAAGAAAGTCCGAACCAAATTAAGATTTTGAGGGAGCCTCACATGAAATACAACGTTACTCAACTTGAGGAGAAGAATGAACCAGTGGATTCTGTGTTGGGAAATTATTTTATTGAATTGGAACCAAGAAATTACCAAGCAGAAGAAGCCAGCGACACGTCAGACACCCAGCCTGATCTCCTTCGATTCTCACAGGCTGATGAAATCGACTATAAAATAGTGTTAGTTTTTCAACATTTTAAGCTAGCATTATGTTAGGATCTTTTCACTGAGAGAATAACAAGCACAGCAATAACATAAGCACATCACAAGAGACAAGAGACACAAAGAGTTTTGATCGGGGAAACCATAAATGGAGAAAACCCCGCAACTTCCTCTAAGATAGTATCACCACAAGATGTAAAACCCAAAACAGTAAGATGCACTCCCAACACAGCAGTAGTCTTCTGTCTTCTGTCAAGCCACAGTATTTCCTCCTCCAATAGTGCACCACACTTGAGAGAACAAGTGATGTATTTCACAAGTGATAAATAGAGAGACTCTCACTCTCTATTTATATTCATCCGTTCACTTGAGTTTCCATTTCACACGTAGGCTCAACCTAATAATTACTACTCGAGCCTACACCTTAATTAGTGTATAATAACTCAAGTGCCCCGAAACTGTGGGGACTTACCTAATGACTTGATATGACTTGTTTACATTATTAATCCTCCCGATCGAAAAATAGGGGTATGACAACATGACTCAAATACATAATAGAAACATCTCGGAATAAACATCGGGTTACAATATATAAAATACATAGAAGAATACATTCCGAAGTTACATATACATCAACACTCCCTCTTAACTAGGAAGGTATTCTTTCGACACAATTTTCAGCACTGGTCTTCTTCTCTGTATCAACTGGATCATCTTCGTCTTTGAGTCATCTTCATCTTCAGGTCATCTGGATCTGGATCATCTCTCGATCTGGATCATCATAGAACATCATCACTCGATCTGGATCATCATCACTGGACTGGATCTGGATCATCACTCGATCTGGATCACCACTGCTGGATCTGGATCATCACTCGATCTGGATCTCTCGGAGTCATCATAACTGGATCTGGATCATAGCTCGATCTGGATCTCCACTGGTCATCATCATGTGTGTACTATCTTGTCATAGGAAGTTCTACAGAGCCAGCCCTTTTTCATGCTGGTTGTAGGCCTACTCTCATGTAGGTCTTCGCCCAGCACTTACATCTGACCTGCTCGTCAGAAAGGCACACCCAGCACTCACATCTGATCATGTAGTAAACTACAATCCCATCAGAAAGGCCCAGCACTCACATTCACCAGCATGATAGGACACACCTACTATCATCTGTGAAATGGCTCAGCACTTATAATCACCAGCATGGTAGGACACACCTACTACCATCTGTGAAATGGCTCTGCACTTATATCTGACCTACTCGTCAGAAGGGCACAATCCCATCCAGACAGGAACACATCCTATCACAGTGATGGAAGACTCTCACCTAGGCCGGAGCCCCTCCTACCACAGTGGTGAAAGATTTGTGCACTCACATCTGACCTGGTAGGAACTGAATCCTACACCCTCGTCAGAATGGCCCCCAGTCTCTGACTGAGCTACTTGGTAACGGACCAGGTGCCTCCACTCTCCTGGAGAGTGGCAGTAGCCCTTACATTTGTCCTCCTCGACAGAATGGCCAGCACTCACATCTGACATGGAAGGAACTAAATCCTTTAGCCATGAACAGAATGGCTCTGCCCTTACATCTGACCTGCTCGTCAGAATGGCGATAGCCCTTACATATGTCCTACTCGACATAATGGCTAGCACTCACATTTGACATGGAAGGAACTAAATCCTTTAGCCATGAACAGAATGGATTTTCCCTTACATCTGACCTGCTCGTCAGAATGGAAGTAGCCCTTACATATGTCCTACTCGACATAATGGCCAGCACTCACATCTGTCATGGAAGGAACTTAATCCTTTAGCCATGAACAGAATGGCTTCTGTTCATGAACATTTTATTTCATGTAGATTAGAGTTTGAATGTACAAATAACATGGCTGAGTATGAAGCGCTGGTGTAGGGTTTAAGGAAAGCAATCGAATTAAAGGTAAGTAATCTAAAAGTTTTTGGAGATTCTGAAATAATTGTAAAATAGATCCGGAATCAAATACATTGTGTTTCTCCTCACTTAAAGGCTTATCAAAATGAGGTATGGGATCTACTTAAATGTTTTAACGCATTTAGTATTATATCAATTCCAAGACTTAAAAATGCAGCAGCTGACTTGTTGGCCACATCAGCTGCTAGGCTTGTACCTACTAATAATCAATGCTCCGTTGAATTTCTTTTCAGGCCCTTGGTCCCTGATATGATTACCAACTTACGAGTGTTCGATGACGATCAACATATTATAGAATGCTTAACAAATGACGAAGTATTTAAAGGGGCGATTATAGATGATGAAGAACATCAGGCCGAGCTGAAGTATGATAATTTCATCCCTAAAGGAGTTAGAACCTTAGAAAGAATGTTCGATCTAAATGAAAAATTTAGAAGACCAGCAAACGTGAAAACTCACAGCTCATCTCTACAGTTCGAGCTGATAAATTTAGGGATTGAGACAAATCCTAAATATGTGAATCTTGGCAAATGATATTCACCAGCAGAAAGAGATAAGTTCATCAGTATTTTTAATCAATATAAAGATGTGTTCGCCTGGACATACAAAGACTTAAAGACATATGACACCAGCATCATCCAGCATGTTATCCCCATCAAATCTGGTGTCAAACCTTATCAGCAACCTTTAAGAAAAATACACCCAAAATTGGAACCGCTGATTCAGAGTGAAGTTAAGAAATTATTAAAGGCTAGGATCATTTTTAAGGTTAGACACTCTGAATGGGTCTCAAATCTGGTGCCAGTGAGAAAAAAGTTTGGAGAAATCAGGTTATGCATGTATTTCAGGAATTTAAACCGCGCTTCAGATAAAGATAACTATCCTGTGCCACCCATGGAGCAACTACTACAAATGGTCTCAGGTTCTGAACTATTTTCGTTATTAGACGGTTTCTCATGCTACAATCAAGTATTAGTAGCCGAAGAAGACAGATTGAAGACAACATTCAGGACCAGATGGGGAACCTTCGCTTACAGAAGAATGCCCTTTGGGCTTATAAACGCTGAAGCCACATTCCAGAGGGCTATGGACATAGCTTTCTGCGGACTGATTGGCCGTAGTGCTGTAGTGTACCTTGATGATATTACGATATTATCGAAGAGGAGAGAAGAACACGTGTTTCATTTAAGGAAAATTTTCGAACGCTGTCGAAAATATGGCATCTCACTCAATCCCAAGAAGTGTGTGTTCACTGTTACGGAGGGTAAGTTGCTGGGTCACATAGTTTCAAAGAAGGGAATCTCTATAGATCTGGAAATGATCAAGGCCATTGAACGGATCCCCTTGCCCCATAATAAAAAGGGGATGCAATCTTTTATGGGGACAATAAACTTCGTACGAAGATTTGTGCCAGATTTTGCCCAGATTGTCAAACCTCTGCAGCAAATGGTGAAGCAAAGTGCACAGTTCAAATGGACCGAGATTGAGAAGAATGCATTCAGCAAGATTAAAACTGTTGTTGCACACGCACCCTCCCTAAAAAGCCCAGATTTCAATAAAGATTTTATTCTATATACTTTTGCATCTGATGATTCGCTAGCAGCTATGCTTACTCAAAAAGAAGATGGGGGGGAAGAATTCCCAATATCTTTCATGAGCACTGGTCTACAAGGAGCCGAATTAAATTACTCGGCTATTGATAAACAAGCTTATGCAGTATTCAAAGCAGTGAAACAATTCAGGCCCTACATATTAAAAAATCGAACCAAGGTGATCGTCCCATACCCAGCTGTGAGGTCCCTTTTTGTACAGAAGGAGTTAGGAGAAAGAAGGGGCAATTGGGTAACAGCTCTTCAAGAATATGACCTTGAATTCAAGCAAGCTTCTATAGTTAAAGGGAAAGGGTTGTGCAAACTAATGACTGAAAACGGAAACAATGACGAACACGCCTGGGAAGACGAGGCTGAATTACAATTAATGGATGTATGTGCTTTGTTCACAGCCGCTGAATCTTGGTATAGAGACCTCATGCATTACCTGCAGGTAGGGTTGTTTCCAGAACATTGGAATTCTAAGCAAAGAAGAGCGCTGCATCTCAAATCAGCCTCCTATCAAATTGTTGAAGGAATATTATTCAGAGAAAACTACGACGGAGTCCTTCTTAGGTGCCTAGAGAAAGAAGATGCAAAGAAGGTAATGACTTATTTGCATGACGGGCCTGCTCGGGGACATTTTTCAGGAGATACCACTGCTCACAAAATTCTCAGAGCTGGTTACTATTGGCCCACACTTTTCAAAGATGCACATGCCCATGTCAGGAAGTGCGACGTCTATCAAAGATGCGGTGGAAGACAATCTAAAGCAGCTGTACCACTGAAGCTTGTGATGATCACGGAGCCATTCGAGCAATGGGGGCTGGATATTATTGGGGAGATAAAGGCGAACTCTTCTCTACAACACAAGTACATTCTGACCACTACCGATTACTTCACTCGCTGGGTCGAAGCCATCCCACTGCGCAAAATAAATGAGGACGCGGTCATCAGCTTCCTACAGGACCATATTATGACCAGGTTTGGAGTTCCAGTTTCGTTAGTCTTTGATAATGCTACTTATTTTTCATCAATTAAATTAACTGCTTTCGCTCATGAGAAAGTAATAAAGCTGCATTATTCTGCTAATTACTATCCACAAGGAAATGGCCTGGCTGAATCTACTAACAAAAATCTGATTAGAATTTTAAAGAAGACTGTGATAGAAAACCAGAGGAGTTGGCACTCAGCGCTACCAAATGCCCTTTGGGCTGATAGAGTCACCCCCAAGTCTTCGATACGGGTGTCACTGTATACCCTTATGTATGGTAAAGAAGCCATTCTTCCCCCCAATATCATGCTACCCTCCTCCATAATAGCTCAAGAGTCTAGAGGGTTGGAGAATGAAGTTTTGCAGATGAGGATATGTAATTTTCTGAAAGCAAAAGAGGCTAGATCTAAGGCCAGATAGCGCTTTAAACAACAACAAGAGGTAATAAAGAGATGGTTCGACAAGCACAAGGCAGGAACAAAAGACTTTGAAGTAGGAGATTTTTGTTCTCAAGTGGGATCACCCCCACGATGAGAAAGGAAAACACACGAAATTCCAGCAGTTGTGGGTTGGCCCTTTTCAGATTGCGGCAAAGCTTGGCCCTTCCACTTATAAGTTGCAAGATCTACAAGGGTGGGAAGAGAACTTACCAGTAAATGGTTTAGTTCTCAAGCCTTATTTTTCCTAAGTTTTGTTGTATTCTTCTATCTTGTATATAAATAATTTGGCTTGGTCGTCTTTTTGAGTCATGTTTTTTGGTTTTGTTTTAGTTTAAGTCTTTACTGATTTCAATAAAGGAAACAAACCTGCGGTTGCATGGGGAACATCAGAATTTTTGGAAGTGATCAACTTTCTTGGGTATAAGACTGTGTGTTGCTATTTGTCTAAAAGAACTTCTTCCAGTTTAGCAGTTTTCTCAAATAGTTATGTACGCATTGAAGTCCTGCTTAACCCCTGTGAAATAAACCAGAATCAAAGGGTCTGGAATACTATTTTGAGGCTCCATTCATGTCAAATTTAAAATGTCCTAAGGAGTGACAGCAAAGGGCCCATGGAAAGAAGTAAGGTAAACAGTATATTAAATATAAATGATCCCATGCCAAGGAATGAACGTCAAAAGGCTGATAAGAGTGAAAAAAAAAAATCCTTTGAAAGCATTATATATCCAAGCAAATGCTGAACCATATAAGTACCAAATTGCCGAAAGTTCCTCTCCGTCCGTGAGCTGAAATGTGAATTCACCTCTCACACAAAAAGACACTTGGGATAGAGGAGCCTGAATTAAAATTCAGAAAGAAAGGCATGCAGGAGGACTCATATGAAAAGTACAAAAGTCTAAAAGCACAAAAGTGCTAAAATGGCATGGGAATGAGGAACAAATGAATATTCATGTTTACCACATGCTACAATCTTGTGGTGTCCAAGCTGCCAGCTTCTTAAAGACAAAATTAACAATGAAACTCATCTTTCGGCCTCAACAGAGTTATCCAGACTCGAAAATATTGGTTTCCACTCTCCCAAATTGGATTGTCATCAATGACTAAAGGTACATACATCTGCCATTTGAGAAATCCAGATAGCTGGAAGAATTCAATAAGTTCGTTCATTGTTAAACAGTCTGACACTCAAGGAAGAATCATCCAGAGATCTAGGTTCACCAGGTAATCACCAATTGTTGCAGCTACAACTGTTCTCCCCAAATTTTTTCAATATTTGGTCCCCTCCTCATGATTTGATTTAGTGTTGCTTTGAATCGTTTGGATCAGTGAACTTTGTTGGCCATGCTTTAATTTTGAATGATTGGTTGAAGATTAACTCTCGTCCTGTTTTCGGAAGTTGCTTGTGTTTTGAAAATTGTGTGGGTCGCAGATTTTGAGTTTGGTTTTGCTAGTCAATCAGATCAATTGTTCTTCGAAAGGCCGCTATTTCGGAAGTAAAACAGGCTGTTGACTGTCGCTGAATTTAAAGTTGTTCCGAACACTTAATATTTTTCATAGATCGGGCATCAAATTATGTTTGATCGACAGTTGTTGTCCTTTTCTCTTCCGCCGTTGCGGCTCCCAAAGCAGCTAAGCACCCGAAGTGTAAAGCGCTCCGACCACCGATGTGTGTCGGCCTTTTAGTCGCGTGTCCGTAGTCTTTTCTCTTCCGCCGTTGCAGCTATGCAAAGTGTTTGGCTTCTGATGTCAATGTCCTTCTGATTTTCGATTGGAAGTTTTCCCACCCATAGCATAGGTCTTAACTCTTCCAACTCTGATGTGCTTAAGTGTTTCGCAGTACCCATTGCCTGATAAGACCCGCTTATGCGGCTGTGAATAGGGCTACCCTGCTGATGATAGCGTTCTAAGCCGTCGATGAGTTCTTTGCTTCCTGTCGCTGGTGATTTCTTTTGAACCCGTGGGTGGGAGGGATAATGGTGTCAGCCCTTGTTAAATTCTCGTAACCATAATGCAGTATATGGCCTTCTTGCTACTTATCCGTTTCGGTTGATATAATTTAATGTAGTTTGATTTTACTAAAATTACAGTCCCCATGAATGATAGGTGTCGTTCTATTGCAGGAGGATGCAAAAGAACTGATCAGACTGTCGCAGCGCGAAGGTATAGATGGGAGACAGGATCGCAAGGAGGACATGCAAAAGTGGAAGGCGAAGCCAATAGCGACAAATGCACGGACCTGAAAGGTCTGTCAATTACTTAGCAGATCATGAGTGCGCACAGGAAAAATAAAAATAAGGATATGAAGCGTTTTGGGGGACCGAAAGGTCACACGTTTGGGGGGAGCCCAAGTGGTGAACTGTTTGAGTTTAAATATTTGAAAGTTAGAATTTACAGGGGCTTTTTCCCTGGAAAGACTCGTAAACTATTTTGCTTGTAAGAGGAACTATTTCGTTTTACAACCAGAAATTGCAAATTTTGCCTGCTGGAGAAAGTGCTATGTGGAATGATCAATGTGATAAAATGAGTAATGTTGAATGGGAACTATTTTGTTTTCAACTGTGTTTCATTAGTTGTGAGAGCGTTCTAACTCCTTGAACCTATGTTCTTGTCTGAATGTTCTTTAGTATACTTTGTGATGTTTTCCACTATGAGTAATGGAATTTTTTAACTCTTGATGAGCTATCTTATCATGTATACTTTTAATCATGTTTATATGTTTGGTTATAAGAACAACTATCTGTGATTTGCCGTAACACATGGACAGTGGAGCATTACTCATAAATTAATATCCAGCTCTCTAGAGATAGCTTAGTTAGTATTTATTTTCTCGTAATTAATGTGATTTAGATGCTTGCGGATTTAAGACGAGAGGTATGAACCTACGCATCACGTTGTGACTATACTCCTTGCATCCTTCATCACCCTGCATTGTTAATTAGGCACGTGCATATCATATTTTAAGTCAAAATACAAAAACATACGGTGGACCGGGCCGCAACCGGTAAACCCTTTTGTTACTTGACCTACGGTAGCCGGACTGCAAACCGGACAGATTTCCTATACCAAACAATCACGGGCTAGTTGAGAACGTTGACTGGGGAGAATCCTTTGCTGTTGTTGTCGGCGAATCTCCAGGCCTCAACACCACCCAAAAATACTTGTGCGGCAACCTGTACACGATAAATATTATGAATACATAAAAAACGTTTTACAACACATATGGCCAAGTGATATTAGCTATATGATCTTAGATGGAGACTTGAAGATAATTACTACAGAGAAAATTCATCCAAGTAAAGGTTTTGTTTACAATATTCATGTGTTTTATTTTATTGTGTAACCTGATGATTACCAAATCTATTTGACATAAATGGATGATTTAATGTTATTAATAAACTTATTAATTAAGGTGCCATGTTGATTATGTTCCGGACAGGGAATATATATGAATTGGTTAGGTAGATTAATTTCAGAGGTATATTTAAATTTTTTATTTTTCAAATGTTTTTATTATAGTCTGGAATATATATGAATTGGTTAGGTAGAATAATTTGGGAGGTATATTTAAATTTTTTATTTTTCAAATGTTTTTATTATAGTTTGGTTAATTTTTATTTTTTGAATTATTTAAATATTGATTTAACTTAGCTTCTATTGGTAATGTTTGCTTGGCACTTTGTGCCCCAAGACCCGGCGGCCTGATAGCGTAAGCAATGGCATTGAAAAATGCTTAGTTTGAGTTAATAATATTCACAGGAGCATTTGGCTCTGTGAGTGGCAGTTGGTTTGATTAATACAAAATAGTTAAGGGCAGAATTCCAAAAATTTCTTTGACAAAAAAGAATTAAATGAGCCAGCCAAGTTTCTCCCTCGAAGTAAGAAGGGACCTAGTGAGAATGAGGCATACCTATAAGCTGCACTTTTGTTGGTTGTTATTGCTGTATTCTAGAAAATATCAATGAAGTGATAAATGCAAATTTTAATATAATCAGCTCCATGGATCGATGTAGAGAGAGCATTGAGGATCCAATTAAGCCGACAGAGCATAAATTCAGTTGGTAAGGTTGTGCAATCAATTAATATGAATTAGAACAATAGGATCCTGTAGCCGCCTTTCACACACCTGGGTCACGTGGCAGAAATCTTCAAGCCACTCGGTGTGTCCTTGGGGACAAGTCTCGAGTTAAGGTTGTCACCTTGTTCTTGACTCCTCCGTTTAGGCTCAACTCCTAACGAAGCCAAGGTGGGTAGACCTTATTAAGTTACTAAGGATAAACTACTTAGTATGGTGATGTTAAACTGAATGAGTTACTTAGGAGTTTGAAAATTTAACCATAAATGATCAAAGATGACAAGAAACAAAGATGAGTGCACGAAAGCACAATGCTGAGACACAATATATATATAGCAAGAAAATAACCAATGCCTTAGAATGGAGTCAGAATAAAATCAATGTACTTGCATGTGCTTGGAGTGAATGTTTTGCAATTGCCTCTTGGTATGTTTTAAGTTAATGTGAGGTGTGATTTGATTAAAATTAGGCGAAGGGGGTGGACTCTAGATATACCCGAGAGTACTTGGAGTATGTCCAAAACTAAACCTTCACGGCTACCCTCAAGGAATATGTGGGATGAATGGAGTCTCTGGGGCTATTGTTCATAACACACCCGTCAGGGTGTGACAGAGATCGGTACCCTGAGGTCACTTTTCAGAAGTTCCCGCTTCCTTTGGGTATTTTGCCACCGTGATGGTTTGATCTAGGTGTTGGATTTTCACCTGATGGTTTGTAAATTTGGGAGAGTGAGTCCTAATTATTCTAGTCACTCAAGTGCTTTTGATACAGCTTGACTGATTGGACAAACTGCAGCCAAGTGCAGAGCATACACACCAAAGTCTTGTCAATTTTAGTAAATTTTAAAGATGGGTGTTCTTGTTAAAAAAGAAAACCCTTCAGGAACCTCTTTCGATCCAAGTGGATCTCAATCGGGGAATAAAGGAGGGGTTAATTTTATAATAGCTGAAAAAAAAATGATAGAAAAGAAAATAGATACACAATTCTAGTTTTTTAATTAGTCCTACCATGAATCTCTTTCCCCTTTCGGGTCAATTGGGAAGTCGTGGGGTAAGTATTAAGATTACTTTGTACTATCAAATATGGAATCTGAAATTGATAATGAAATAAAGTATACTACCCTACATATTAGAGCTATGCTAGTTTGAAAAGGGATGAACAAAAAGAAAACAAAAAGACACCGACGCAAATCCCCCCAGGGGGGATGGGGAATGGGCTCAAAAGAGCCTATTCAAAAAATTAATTTTATTAACAATGGTTACAATATCAGAGAACTGATATAATTCTTTTTGATCCTTATACGTAGTGAAATACAGAGCTTACAAAGTGCGAAAATTAAAGGTTTTAGTCAAATGGGAGACCCTTGGGGGGATTTGAATGTTCCTGAGGCCACTTTCGAGCAGCAGCTTCCTTTCTTTTCTGTCAAACTTGCTAAAAACTAGCAAGCATATTAGATTAAAACATGCCCAAAAGCACTCTGAAAGTACCTTTGGGTCAACTTAATTTTAACAAAAAAAAACTAAGTCAAAACTAGTTAAAAAGGTAAAAAAGGAACCAATGAAAGTAGGCTTTCCTTGGGATCTTGGCTTGCCTTTTGGACAACCAATAAGATGTGCAATTTTATTACAGAATATGAAATTTTAACGTACAGCAAACATAAATCAAATGCATGCAAGCTACAAATTTTATTTAAAATTACATGCAAAAAAGGACGATTTCCCTAAAGCTAGATCTAGAATGCTTATGAAACCTTTAAAGAGCAAGATCTAGACTATGTGCTTTGAGAGGATAGATCTATGTTGAAATTAATTTTAAAATGATAGATCTAAACAAAATCAAAGCGATGAACAAAGTAACCAGGTAAAAAAAGGATTGATTTTGAAGGAGGAAAATGAGAAGAGAAGTGCTTGTTGCTGAGGCAGATCTGCAAAGGAAACTTGGTAGTGAAGCACCGAGGGGAACAATCTTAGAAATCTCTATTGGAACACCAATGGAATCAAACTTGAACCATAGATCTTCCAATCACGACAAACCTGTAAGCTACACAACAAATCCTGCAAACAAAACCATTAAATCTAAAGATACATATGAGAAGTAGATGATACAGCATGCAAATAATCTTATTTAGCATACATGTATTAGCTCATTCAAACATATGCAACAAAATAGAAGTCAGTAAGCTTACATACAATGATCTATCCCTATGATTCCAATAACCATTCAGGCAGACAATAGTTAAGTGCAAAAAATTGAAAAAATAGCAGTTTCACCTCAAATGCAGCATGATAATGATGATCCACACATGAAAGGTACTCCACAATTGAGCCTCCAAAGCTTCTCTTTATTTCAACAAATGATGATCAATACACAATTACAATAGCAAGCCCTTCAATCCAGCTCGTACTAGCTTAGAATAGGCTGCTGTGTTTGGATATATACAAAAACCAGGAGATCCAGCCCAGGGGGGGTGCAAATCCCAAGGAGATAGACCAAATATGCTGATGGAGAGTCCATCAATGCCTGATCTGTGTTTAACTGAGCCAGATCTGAGTCTCACTGAGTGCAATTGTCAATCGGAGAGCTAATCTGACTGACACCTCAACCTGTTGACTGAAGCATCCACCAAAACTCATCCAGATGAGCCAAAACGTGTTGAGGAGGGAGGGAGGGCAAAATTCTCCATAAAGGATGCTGAAGAACAACTCTTGATCTAATTTGATCACCTCCTTCAGTCAAGGATTTGTCAGATCCAGTCAATTTGGTTCAGATCTGACTGATTTCAATCAAATCGACTGAGAATCCACTGATCTATGATTTTGGATTTGCTCCATTATTCATCAATTTATTAATTAAAGTAATCAATAATTGATTTTTGGGGCTTTCTGACCTGAGTGATGGAAAATCACTCAAAACTAGGAAACAGTGGGTCCATGGGTTTACATGGTGCTCTTAGCTTGAAAATGAGCACCTATATGATTGAAACTGATTATTTGTCCCACTTTTATTACAAAATCAATTTTTCCAATTAAACTATTGAAAAATAGCCTAAGTTTTGGAAAAATTAAAATTTTAATAAAAAACACTGAAAAAACTAAAAAAATGCAAAAACCTAGTGGGACTTAGACATGTTCATATGACTCGACCATGATGTCTAGCATGCTTATACATTGACACATAGACTCTAATAACCTTAATAGGCCTAAATGCCAAGCCGACCACCCCAACTTTGGAGGTATGGAGTGAAAAACTCAGAAATTATCAGTCGTTTATTCAACAACCAATAATAACCAAGGGACAAAACACCCTGGGCTGATCGGATTGACAAATAAAGTCTAAGAGACCGAGTCTTTTACAGACACTATCATGCTAGAACATTTATTACAATTCCCCCATGGGGTATAAACATGTGATATAGTACAACAAGCACTTCCCAGAAGTGCTTCCAAAGGTCTTCTGAAGTCCGAGCAAGTTAACCCTGTCTGGTTCACCAGGCTCACTTGATAAAAAAAAACCACTAAGTACAACTTAGGTGGTAACAGAGCCAAGTCTCAAAAAATTCTGTATGGGATGCGATTGTGGTCGAATCATTGATTAGAATTAGTGATGATTGATTAATTCATTTAATTTAGTAGAGGCTGAAATAGAATTCTTAATAGGTGTGGCAGCTCCCATTAGCTCAGCCCAGCCATGCCATGAATGCAATAACTCAGAGACCATTTAATAAAATGCCATGAATGCAATGACGCATAGACCATTTAATATACGGATCCATATATGTTTCTCTTAAATGCCTACTGCAGCAACCGTTCCTCCCAATTTACAGTAAATCCTGGGCAGAAGCACGAGGGGATTAAAGGAAGAGTTGGAGGCCTGTGATAAATATTGGACACAATCATACTCTCAAAAGGGATCGTGATTTATGTCGTTATAATATTGCGGAAAATTTAATAGCTTGTATGCCTCGCAGCTGCACCAATAACTACTACGTTGGGGATGCTTATTGCATACTTCCTATTTGATATACAGAAATTAGTCAAAAATCAACTCACAAAGCCATTTACTCTAATGGCTTCCCACATTTTTTCATTGCAGTTTTTCGTATGAAAACAAGGAACAGTTGTGTAGCGGCTTATTACCTACTTACACAATTATATTTGAGTTGTGTAGCAGGTGGGAACCCGCTTACACAATTATATTTGAGTTGCATCGTCGCTTACCAAACGGTTACGCAATTATATTTGACATACTTTAGTAGAGTCATAACAAGATTTAGAATTAGAATTTATAAATATGAATTGCTTTAAGCATATTAAATCAAATAAAAGGGTTGTCACTATTGATCAGTTGTTCATCGAACATTTACTACAAAATCGTAGAACAATCAAAGTAGTAAAAAGACTTGCTTTATATTAAAAAAGGTTACATATGCTTCACTTTACCTTAAAACCAACCTTCCAATCTTATACGTTCTTCTTTGTGATATAGGTCAACGATGCAATGTTTATTGATCAAGATAATTATCGATACTCTTCTAATGCATATTTATTCGTTCCAAAAATAAAGAATCAAATCACCATTAAAATGGTAAAAACAAACATCTAGCATTTACAAAAGAAAAAGTCGTCTACCATTTAGGAAAGAAAAAGGCAATCTCACTTTGTAAACCGAAGAAAAGGAGAGATGCAATAAAACCTTAATCTATGCAGTGCAATGAGTTAGATACTGTGCGGCTTCGGTTCAATGCAATCTATGAGCTCCATAGTGTGCAATTATATCAACATTCATAATTCTTCCTTTTTTGTAGTTTTTCTTTGCCTCCAAACATTAGAGTGGTATCAAAGCAAGTTACATCCTTATTTCACCAATTTAGCCAAGGATTTTAGAGCCACGTTTAACAAAATTTGTGAGAGGAATCATCATGGAAGACGTCCATACCAAAGGGGGTGACCAAAATACCAATTCGCTAGTAATCCAGTGGTAATCTGTCAACTAGGGCGAAATGGACTCTTAGCAACCATAGTTATGATTTTTACTACGAGAAATTATGAAGTATGGTTAGTTAAGGTGAAGACTTTATTGCGTGCCCATGATGTTTGGGAGTATCTAGGAGATATATAATATGTATATGTGGATGGAAGTAGAACGTGGCATCCATTAAACTTCTTTATGGAGGTGAACCACGTTGCGTTAGGTGCTAGAGATCGCTCAAGAAAACCGGTAGAATGAAGCACGAAGGGATTAAAAGAAGAGTTGGAGGCTCGTGAAAAAAAATAGTAACACGCATTCAAGGAGATATATAATATATATATATGGACGGAAGTAAAACTTGGCATCCATTAAACTTTTTTATGGATGTGAAGCACTTGGGTTCGGTGCCAGATATCGCTCAAGGGAACCGATAGAATGAGTGAATGCTTTGTGTTCACCACTTTCTTTCTCGGGCTTTGAGTCTCCAACGATCTCCCAATCAGGGAAGCTTACCATTGCAATTTTATTTAAATCCCATCCGCCATTGTCTCCAACTAATCCAAATCCCTACAAATACACAGAGAAAAAATCAGTCTACAATTTTCAATTTATCCTGTGACTTCTGGATTTGTAATTTCTTCATCATTAAATAGGTATCAATGAAGTTTCAGAGTATGGATATCTGCGCTCCAAATCTGGAGGAAATATGCAGGTCATATGTAAGCCTTGAAGAACCATTCCAAAGACGATTTATGGGTTCTTTGATTTTCCAGTACTAGTCACCCGATGGGCATCCATCATGTAATGGATTCTATTATTGTAAATTTAAAATGGTTCTTGAATTCTTGATGTTATTATATATTCTCTTTAATGGAAACTGCACAGTTTGACTGACATCGGTATAAAATATCCATAGCCCTTTAAAATTTTGAGCTTTCATTCATTCATTCGTGCATTTATCCTTTATACTTTCATCACAATATTTTATATAAAACATAGCTGCAGCTACGGTCTACCAACTACCAAAACCATTGTCCCAGACTCTGCTGATTCGATTGCAACGCCGCCCACAACACACTTCAAGTCATGCGCCTACCAATGAGTGAAGAAGTCAGTCACTTAGTTTACTGGCACTATGGAAGAAGCCGCCCGGTTTCGGCAGGCGGCTTTGACAGGCGTCCAGTTTGGCTTTGCATCGTCCAAGGAAATTGTAAGTGGATGCACGAAATAGAGAAGAATAATGGGAAATGGAGTTCTTGTTTACAGCAATTATGAGGAAAATAATATATTTCAACTTGGTTAAAACTCATTTTCATGCCAATTCAGTTGGAAACCACCTTTGAAGTTTGAATGTATATGTTAAACAAAATATAGCATTTTTTTATTTTTTTTGGTTGGGAATACACTCTTAACTAGTTATCAGGCTTCATGACTCTCTCATCCTTGGTAATGAGCTTATAATTTTTTGTTATGTTGGAAACGAGTGACAACCGTTCTCTTGGTGGCTGCATAACGAACTTACCGAATTAATTTAGTTTGTTCAGTTAAGAGTAACCACGAAAGAAATGTATATATTTCTTGTATTCTCGTAGAGAAAAGTCGGAGAGTTGTAAGCTGTTGTAATCTTCATTCAACTGTTGTAATATTCATTCATTGAATAATAAGGAAGACCGATACCATTGCTCTGTGGATGTTTCCCTCTCAGGGGTTTTACCACAGTAAACCTTGTGTTCATTGTTGAATGTTTGTTATTAAATTCTGTATATTATTTTCTCTGTGGATCTCAAATCCAACAAGTGGTATCAGAACGTGAGTGCTGAAAGATGATCTTGAAGCTTTGCCTGGAGCCTGTTGCTGATTGCTGAAATGCATGGAAGAGAAGGTTGGTTGCTTGTGCTAAACGTGGAGAGTAAAGCGTGACAACGTGGAGAAGGAGGAGTCTGTTGTTTAGACTCTAAAAATTTAATGTTGCGTTTGTATTTTGGAGAACGCTCACCATTGAAGGAGTCTCACGTTTATGGAATTTGATGGTGTGTTTGAGTATGGAGAACTATAAACTTTTTTTTTCTTCTTCCAAGGATATTAAAAATCTGGATATAAGAATATATAAATATATATATATATATATATATATAAAGGATATAGTTAAAGGAAGGAGGAAAAGGACCGTATTTTTTTTAAAGTGGATTCTTTCAGTTAAGAAAATAAAACGGTGATATTATTTATTGGAAGTTTGGAAGCTGTGAAGTTTATTGAAAGTTTTTCATTTTGGAAGTAAAAAAAAATTTGATGCCGTTATTATTTATGGAATAAAGACTTGTGCTAAAGAATAATAAAAATTTGGAAGTTTGGAATAACTTTTTTTTATTGGAAGGCTGAAACTGGAAATTTTTGGAATAAATAAAAAATTTGAAAGTCAAGCTTTGTGCCGCAATTTTTTTGGAAATATATTTTTCAAATAAAAGTAACTAGTAGTGATATTTTAAAAAAAAAAATATCTTGAGAAAATGGCAAAAACACAAAGTTTTAAATTTGAAATTGAAAAATTCAACGGGAGCAATAATTTCGAGTTATGGAAGGTCAAGATGAGGGAGTGGCGAAGGCACTGATAGGGAAAACCAAGAAACCCTATGATATGTCCAATGAAGATTGGAACGAGATACATGAAAAAGATCTGAGTGCTATTCGATTATGCTTGGCCGATGATGTTTTATTTAATATTGTGTCTGAAACTACAGCAGCAGGTCTCTGGACAAAACTAGAAAGTTTGTATATGACTAAATCCTTGACAAATAAAATCCTCCTGAAGTGGCAGTTATTTACCTTGCATATGAAAGAAGGTACAAAAATTTCTGATCACTTGAATGCGTTCAATACTCTTGTTTGTCAGTTGTCTAGTATGGAAGATATTATTAGTTCTAAAGACAAGGCGATTTTAATGTTGTGCTCGCTGCCCGAGTCATGGGAACATTTTGTAACCTCTATCAGTTTTAGTTCTGTTGAATCTATTACCTTTGATGATGTTGTGGGAGCCTTAATTTTTGAGAAAACTTGAAAGAAATCTAGTATTGAAAACTCGACATCAGAAGTAATGATAGCCAAGGAAAGAACCAGTGAAAGAGGACAACATTCAAGGGGTACATCAAGATCAAAGTTAAAGGGAAAAAAAGAGTAAATTGAAGTGTTGGTTTTGCAATAAAGCAGGACATCTTAAGAAAGACTGCTGGAAATGCAAGCAAGCTTCTAGGGAGGAGAACTCTACAAATGAGGCAAACATAGCAGAAAATGATTCAGGTATGATTGATGAGGTATTAACTACTTCTAATGTCTCAGAATATCATTATGGTTGAGGTCAGTACAAGAAGATGAGGGACCTTTAAGATGCAATCCTAGTTTTCAAAAACAACATCATGTTACCAAAAAATACATCAACCCGAGCCTGACATAGAACTTGGTATGGTTCAACCCAAGCCTGACATGTCATGAAACATGTACGATAGGAAGACAAATTGTGTACGCGTTATATAACTACAAAACGCGCTCGCGATATGTAGTTATAAAACGCGTACGCGATTTGTAAATCATAAAAAAAAAATACACAATCCCGAACCCGCGGCCCATTTTCACAATCAAGAACGCGAATTTGATGGGCCATTGGAGCGTTTGGAGCGAGACCACTGCTTGGGATTGTTGCAGGATCTGATTCAAGTTGAGGGGAGGATATTTCACTCATGCATTGTCATCCAACAAGGTAATTCAATCACCCAATGCATTTTTTTTGGTCAATTTTTACCCTATAATTGTGTGACTTTAGATGTGTGATATTCAAATGCACTTCCCTCCTATCTTTTTTAATTCTCAAGAGCATTACCTTATACACCTAGTAGAAGAGATTCAAGAATGTGGTTCTATCCATATCCATACAATGTTGCTTGCGGAGAGATATATGAAGTTTCTAAAACATTTTGTGAGACAAAGAGTTCATCTAGAAGGATCTATGGCTGAGGGGTACATGGTCTTTCAGATAATGGTTCATTTGAGTGAGTACTTACCTCAATTGCATTTTGAAGCTCCATGATTATGGGGCAATAACCAAGATCAATTTTTTTAAGGAGAAAAATTAGAGGGTGGAGGGTCTTCAAAGAGGATAAGAGGTATACTCAATTTTTTTGTAACAATTGTTCTAATCCTAAATATTGTAAAATTGGATTTAAATAATGATTACGTGTACATGTAGATGCTAAGGAGTGGGAGTCATTACATTTGTATGGTGCATACAATTCTTAATTTATATTAGAGTGGACTGAGGAGTATAATCAACAAAAGAAAGTAGAGGTTAAATATCACTTTAAAATGGTTTTTAGAACATACTGGAATGTAATTCAATCTTTAGAGAATGATAATTGCGTATGTTTTGTTTATGCATCAAACATAATGGAAATTAGGTTTTTAACAGTTTTTGAGGTGGTCATTTTAAATAGTGGATTTATGATGTCAAGGTAAATACATTCTATAACTTCTCAACTGAATAAGTTTTCTTGTTTCATATTATTTTGTGCTTCTCTAACAATTTTCTCAAAGACATTTGATTTGGTGGGGCTAGGGAATCCACCACACGCCAATGATTTAATTGATATGTTGAATATATTTTCCCAATAACACCTATGTAAGAAAAAATCAATACCATAAAGATACAAAATAAAAGTAAAAGTGTTAAACTTTAATTATTGTTTATAGTTTTTTATGTTTGAAAAATTAGTCAAACTTAAGTTTGTGTATGTTTTCCTTAATTTACATTTTCAATTTTGAAGAGATGTCATTATATACCATGTATACGTTTCTAATTATTTTCTTATTTATTTTTTATTGCGATTGCGGCTATGGACCCCAATGCGGAAATATTGATTGAGCTTGCCCAGTTGAGAGGTTTGAGTACTGCTTTTAGTGGTGGTGATAGAATTCGACGTTCACTTGCATCCACTTTGGATGCAATTGTTGAGACCATCACATTGTCAAACAACATACTATATGATATTACTTCATATAGAGAAAGAAAAAGACGTGAGTACGCTGATGGGCTTAGCTACAATGCAATAAAAAAGTTGAAAATCACCAAGGAGCATATATTTTCATTGTTTAGGGATCCTCGCACCGGGGAAATCCCAAATGAAAATAGGCCACATATCTCTATCGAGTGGTGCACATATCAACCATTTGTTGATAACTGGATGGACAGATGGTATATTGTTTTTGATATGCCACCACACAACAACAAGGAAATCCCGTTGTACTTCTTTCAAAAGATGTATGCAGAGTTCGTGTTGGGAAAACACGTAAACTATTTTGATATATTGCAGTTCTAGGGGATCGGTGGGGGGATGCCCCAAAACCGACCCAATGCCAGGCTTTGAGACGTTGATCGCCCTATCCCTGCACCTCGCAGACAGTTCCCTGGGCCAGATGTCCCACCTGTACATCATGTTATTCCACAGACACGTGAGGCATTTTTGAGTTTGGCACGGGCCGTTGTTTGCCATAGCACTATGGTTCAGCATATGGGTGAGGAAGGGACATCTGTCCTTGG
>LPNX010384956.1:20536-90602 GCA_001517045.1 Pseudotsuga menziesii | reverse complement strand
TTAAGTAGATTTTAGGTCTCACTTTGAATTAGGGGATAGATTGTGTGCATGTGAGGTTGTGAATCCAAAATGGTTACTTAATAACAAGAATAATGTATGAAAAACTTGAAAAAACTTTTACAATGCAAATTTTTTTTTTGTTTGAAATAAATGCTAAAAATTTTCTGTAAACAAGGGACAGAAATGGCTGCGGGGCTGCAAGTGGTACAGGTGGCTGTGCAAGTTCAGGAAAAAGGGAGGCAAAGTGGCTGGGTTTCGGCGCGGAAACAAGGGCAAAAAACAGTTCGCGGACCGCGGGTATGGGGCGGACTCGCGCGGTCGGGCCGCGGGTTTGGAGGCAATAGTCGCGCGCAGATCGCGGGTTTAGTGGAAACAGGCGCGGTCTGGGTCGCGGGATTCGGGCTAACAGCGGCGGTCGGAGCGCGACTGTGTTATGAACAGGCGCGGTCGGATCGTGACTGTGGGCTGAAAAAACGCGGTCGGGGCGCAACGGGGAATGTTCAAAAACGCGTCCAGGACCAGGGAAAATGGCTGACAGCGGCGGTCGGAGCGCGGGTTATGGCCTGAAATGCGCGGTCGGGCCGCGACTGCGGAAAAAAAAGTGCGGTTTCCGGCGGCCAAAAACGACAGCCGAGAGTACAGTACGAAAAAATAAAATGAAAAAGACAGCGGAGTCGCCAAAACTGTAGCTAGGGTTTTCACCCTAGCTTGTGCTGATGAGCACCTACTAAGGAATCTGGAATCCTTAGTAGCAGTTCAATGATGTAAACAAAAAATAAACTGAAACAAAGACTAAGCTAAAGCAGTAGAAACTAAATAACATGAAGCAAAAACAGTAAAGAAATGTATAATGGTGATTTTATTGATATTACCTCCGATGAGGAGGTTGGTGGAGTCCGTTGCGCTGGTCCGATGTCGGTGGCTTTGAGCTCCAAGCTGCTTCTTTTCCTTTTCCGGTGGTGGAAATGGGCCAAAAGAGTTCTCAATGGTGAAAGTAGCTTGATGGTAAGCTAGGGTTTCGAGAATAATTTCGGCAGAGGCAGGATGCTTATGACTGTGGATGTGAAATGAGGGGTCTCCACCACTTATTTATAGTTTTTTGGTGGTGGAGTGCTGGCCCATGGTTTTGGAAACCATATGGTTTAGGGCAGCTTGTTTAGGGTTTTCCTCCTTTTCCTCATTATTTTTATATTTTTTCTTCCCTTTTGGGGATTTTGCTATTTTTAGAGGAATTTTGGACATTTTTGGAGGAAAAAGGGGGTTTTTTGGCCTTTTGGAGGCATTTTAGGCCTTTTGGAGGCTTTTTAGATGGTTTTATGGCATTTTAGAGGCATTTTAGGCCTTTTGGAGGCTTTTTAGTGGGATTTTCAGGGAAATATGGTAGGCAGATGGACAAATGAGCCATGTAGTGGGGTAGATGAGGTAGTTAACCATTTTTGGGTGTTAACAGTTGGCGCGATGACTGGTGATGATGGATCATGGCAACCTATTCGACTTGCTGGCAAGAAAAAGGTTGCATTTGATATTGCAACAGAAAAAGACACTTTCTTTGAAGTGAAGCAGGTGATTGGAAGGAATCTGGGTAAGATGCCAATTATTGACATGCCTTTTTCTTTTGACCCATCTATAGAAGCAGGACCATCATGGCAGTATGGCACTCTACGTAATTTTTTTGAGAGTTGTCTATCATTGGAAAGGGACTCAATCTCCCTTGTCGAGCTCGAGACATTGTTGCACCTTTTGAATAAGACAGTGAAGGATTATGCTGTGAATTCCTTGCAAAAAAGAAAGATAGACAAGGAAATGAGAATGAATATACAAATTGGGGATTATGAGGTTGACTCGGTCATTCTGTACCTTGGATCTGATGTCAACATTCTAATGAGGCAAACTTGGAAATCGATGGGGAAGCCAACGCTAGGATGGTAACCAGTGCATCTGCAGTTAGCAAATCAGGTGAAGGTTCATCCCATCAGTTGTGATTCAAATTTGGTTGTCAACATTGAAGGTATGAAAACATGCGCTGACTTTGATGTGTGAGAAGTTGTAGAAGATGGTGGTTCCTATCCAGCACTACTATGAATCGGGTGGGATGATTACATCATGGTATTTATCAACTTCAAAAACCGAGTTATGATGTTTGAGAACCAGGATGTTATGGTCATTGCTCCTATGGATCCTTAGGAAGGACATCACTATATTGAACCAGTGAAGGATGAATTCGAGAGAAGTTGGGATCAGGCATACAACATCTCTGAGGACTACATCTATCCCACTATCAACGGTGAACTTGGATGGTGAAGCACAAGTTTCACATTCTCAGATTCAGATGATCCTCTATAAAATTGGCAGAATTGGTTGCATGAGGTATCATTCTGGAAGTGTGGGTTAATTACGCAGTCTCTCCAACATGTTGCAACTGAGATGGTCGAGTTGCCCATTTATGAAGGACTTCTAGGAATCTATGAGTTCTTTGAAGAATTTGAAAATAAAGTGTTGGAACCACAAAGGATATTGGCTCTTGACGTAGCACTAAAGGCTACCCCAGCCCGTTGGTGGGCAACACACAAACGGATGATCCACTGGGAGCAGTGTTGGAGATTGATGATGGTCCATTTTGGTGATGTCACAGGTTTACCATGCTGGGAGATATGATGGACAGAATGACCCCGCTAGTCATTTGATCGAATGTTAGACATTATGGATATCGTGACCCAGAGATGAGTGGGTTCAGGATTTTATTCATACTCTCAAAGAAATGCCACGGTCCTAGTATGTAGCAGCAGAGTTGCGCAGAACCATTAGCACTTAGGAGGAGTTGTCAGCTCGCTTCATGCAGATGTTTAACTTCCAGGACATTGATGTTGAGGTATGTAATGATTTACACATTATACGTGACATAGTACTAAAATTCACATTGTTGCATACCCAGTTGATCCCCAGGAAAATTGCTCTGTCCAATCCATGATGATGTGCTACAACTTGTCTAGGCAACCTGAAGGAGATGATGAGCTATGGAATGTTAATATCCTAGAGTATGAGGGAAGTTGTAGTGTCGCAGCTCCCGACATACCAATGGACTCGACGAACCAGCTGATGCACATTAGGAAAATAGACATTGGGATGGTAGAACACCCAAAATTTGCCAATGTTGGGGACTATTGGGGTGAAGAGACGATAACCAAAATCACAGATCTCCTGCATGAGTTCCAAGATCTGTTCCCTACATAGTTTTTTGAGATGAAGGGGATCCTTGGCTATTTAGGAGAAATGAAGATTCCTCTCAAGCCAGATGCAAAACCGGTTTGCCAAAGGCCGTATAGACTAAACCCGCGGTATAAGGATCATGTGAAAATTGAGCTTGATCGGATGCTTGATGCTGGGATCATCGAGCCGGTAGAAGAATTAGAATGGATAAACCCAATGGTGGTCCAAGACAAGAAGAATGGAGAAATCTGCATCTGTGTCGATCTAAGAAAATTGAATGATGCATGTATGCATGACCCGTTCCCGACCCCTTTCACGGATGAAGTCCTAGAAGGTGTAGGCATCTAGGAAGTATATTCCTTCACAGATGGTTTTTCGGGCTACCACCAGATCTGGATCGCAAAGGAGGATCACCATAAGACTACATTTGTCACCGAGTGGGGTTGTTTCTAGTATATTGTCTTGGAATTTGGGCTGAAAAATGCCCCCGCCATATTCTCCGGTGTCGTTGTCACAAGCTTTAAGGATTTTATTTAGAAATTCCTACAGGTCTATATGGATGACTGGACCGTCTATGGTTTGGCTAAAGACCACCTGGACAATCTATGATTAATGCTGGAATAGTGTCAACAACATCAGATTGCATTAAATTCCAAGAAATGTATTTTATATGCACCCTTTGGTATATTACTTGGGTACATCGTTTGCAAAGAAGGTCTGTTGGTAGATCTAGAAAATAATGCGTCGATCCTCAGTTTACCACCACCAAGGAACATAAAAATGATTCGAGAAAAATTGGGCCACATAGGCTACTATTGCAAGTTTATCAGGGTATATGATGTGATTACTACTCCTATAGAGAAGCTGCTAAAGAAAGATGCTACATTTGAATGGACTCAAGAATGTTAAGGAAGCTTTGACACTTTTAAGGCTAAAATGGCCTCTGCACCCATACTAGGTTTTCTTGACTGGAATAAGGAATTCCATGTGCATGTTGATGCCTCTTATACTATGCTGGGGGTTGTTCTTGTGCAACCAGGTGAAGGCAACTTGGATCACCCCATAGCATATGCCAATAGGAAGTTATCATTTGCTAAACAGAATTACACCGCGACTAAAAGGGAAGGCCTGGCGATGGTATATGCTATGCAAAAGTTCAGGCACTATTTGTTGGGTGGACACTTTAAGATGTTCAATGATCATTAAACTTTGCAATACCTAGTAAATAAGCCTATGTTGGGGGGAGAATTTGCAGGTGGTTTCTTTTGTTCCAGGATGGTTGAACATTGGCTTGGATCATCTGTCACATCTTGAGAATGGTGAAGAACCCACTAATATTGACTATGGGCTTCCTGATGTGCAATTATTCCAAGTTGAAATCGTAGACAATTACTATGGCCCCATTGTTCAATTTTTATCTACTGGCATCGCCCTTGCAGATATGTCGATTAGCCAGAAGAAGCAAATGGTCGTCAAATCTTCTGATTTTTCACTCATTACAGGACAGCTCTATAAACTTGGACCAGATGAGATATTGTGACGGTGCATCTTACCGCATGAGCAGGGTCCCATTATTGAGGAAGCATGTGCAAGTGTTGTGGGAGGTCACTACGGAGGTCGTACCATTGCCCAGAAGGTGCTGCGTGCTGGGATTTGGTGGCCCACATTGCATAATGATGCCACAGACTATGCCAGGAGCTATGGTGTATGTCAATGGGTTGGTAAACCATCGCAGAAAGATGAGATGGCACTGGTACCATAGGTGACTTTGCAACCATTTGATAAATGGGCTGTTGACTTTGTGGGTCCTATCAATATGCCAGGTAAGCGCACTGGCACCTGTTATATTATCACTGCAACTGAATACCTAACTCGATGTGTGAAGGATGCACTATTTGTTGATTGTAATGTCATGACAGTAGTGCGGTTCATTTTTGAGAACATTGTGACACGCTTTGGGTGTCCTCGAATCCTGATGAGCGACCAGGGTAGTCACTTTGTCAATCAAATGATAAAAGCGCTAACCGAGGAGCTTCAAGTACAACATAAGTGAAGTACTCCCTACCATCCACAGGAAAATGGCACTATTGAGGCCTTCAAAAATTTTTTGGAGACAACCTTGACCAAGGTATGTAACACCAACTGTGATCACTAGGATTTGAAAATTCCTGTAGTTTTATGGGCCTATCGTACTACCTACAAACAGCTCATAGGTCACACACTGTTTAATTTGGTTTATGGGAAAGAGGCAATCATGCCGATGGAGTACATCGTTCCTAGCTTGCACATTGTTGTGGCAACAAGCATGGTATATGCATAGGCATTAGAAGCACGGGTTACGTAGTTGATTCAGCTCGACGAGGATCGCTTCATCGCAGGATTCCGACAACAGGTTGTGAAATATCGATAGAAGGCATGTCATGATCACGATATTAAGAACAAACAGTTCACAGTAGGATATTTGGTGCTGTTATATGACATTAAGTTTATCAAGCATCCAGGTAAGTGACAAATGCACTGGCTAGGTCCCTATCTTGTTCATTCTATTACCTATGGAGGCACTGTGCAGTTGCAACAATTAGATGGTGTCATGTTACCAAAGCTCATTAATGGGAGTAGCTTGAATCCCTGTAGAATGGGGCCGGTGAGGCACACCACCTGACGTGATGAAAAAAAAACATTTCTGAGTTCAGCATAAAGAGGTGAGCCTCGGGAACGAGGCTACAAAAAGAGGATACATCAGTTGTCAGTAGTTGGTCGACCATTCATGGCAATTGTTGAGCTGTGGGATGGTCAAATCAGGTAATAAATGCAGGTAGTTAAACCAGTTGTTTGGCGGTGCTTGTTGAAGTGACCCACATTAATGGGTGGTCCGATCGTTAGCTGCATGATATCATGGGTGGATTCAGCATCATTGATACCCGATTTGGCAATAATGGTGCATTTAGATTTAGTAATGATGGATTTGGAGTTAGAGGTTATTAGAAACCACCATGTGGGAGGCGTTAGTTGGCATTATTCAGTTGTGAGAGCCGAAGTAGAAGGTGAATTTGGTGCAGAGTATTGAGCTAAGTGTTGAGCATAGTTTGTGTTGTTGAGTGTATCTTCTGGTTCTGTGGGGTAAGGGATGTTGAGCGGCCTTGACGCCATTGAAATTTTGAGTGAATACGAGTCCCCTATTCAGCCCATGGCTATGGGAGAGGAAGTTATGAGTATGCCAGTGGGTTCATCATACATTCCAAAGTAGAAATGACAGGCTCAGCGACCCAGTCTGACACCCCCTGAGAAGCGACAAACTTGCACCTTTGTGTGAATGCGGGAGAAGGAACTTCCCAGATGGGGCCATCGAGCTCAGGAGTGGTTTAGTCTACGGCACCCTGGGGTGTCTCAATGAATGATATTTTGGGATACATTTCTCCCACGCATCCAGGCACTAAGCCACGGGAGCTGTCAAAAAACCAGAATTACCCACCCAAGTTGCCACCACTTCCAGAAGGGATGAAATGCTCTATAAATATCATCCTTGCATTGATTAGGCTTAAGTTTAATGACCATGACTTGATTTTTCTAAAATATGTCCAAGATGAGCCCTACGAGTCTGTTACGACAGTACCTACTAGCCCCATTCAGTGAATTCCGAAGCCATGGGCCAATGGCTTACAGAAATATGGATTGTTAGGGCTCATCAATATTCCCCACTTTTGCCATTTGAATGAAGCACACACATGTGTAAAGCAACTATTGACATTCTTTCATGGAGAGATGGTTTGGCTAACTATGACGATCCCTATTACTGTCGAATTGATTGCCAGCATTAAGCATTACTGGGTTTCCTAAGGCTGAGGAGGACCCAGCGCAATATATTCATGGATGAGATACAAACAAAAGGCTTACGAAGCAACTGAATGAGCGCTTTGGGTTACAATGGGATGGCCATGCCTATCACATCGAAAGTATCAACTCACAGACAGTGTGAATTGGCACCAGAATTCTAGCTAGAAAAGTTGTTCATGAAAATTGACCTATACAATGCAATTCAGGAGTTGTGACATGTGCTTAGAAATGTGTGGAAGGAGTTCAGATGAATTGGTCTTTATTTTTGTTAAATCAGTTGCTCGACGATGCGCTCGCTACTTAGAGCGAGCACCCATTTTCTTATAGTTGGCTTTTGATTCTCATCTCCCTAGTTGCTTGGATGGAGCCAGAGGACTACCAGCCAATGACGATTGAGGAAACCAAGGTTTGCCACGGTGCCTGCTATCAAAACTTGTGATGGGTCAAAGAACCTAGTCGCCAAACGGATTGCGTGATTCATTTTTGGATCTACTGGGAGGCACTGCAGGAAGCCATTGTAGCTGTTCCAAGGATCTCTCCCTACACTGTGGCCAAGTATCAGAATATCATTTAGTTTGGTGTTGGACCCCCCTACATTCATATTCAGTCTAAGTGAGATCCCGATAAGCAGTGGCTACGATTTCCTTACAAGATTACCACAGAATATTTGGATGCGATAGTGCAAGAATGGCTGGGTGACTAGCGTGTCCTAGTGAGTCAAGAGGAGTTAGATAAGGAGATTCCCTTGGAAGCCCCTGAAGACCCTGTCGCACCGTGATTAAGCACCCATGACTCTGACAATGAGTCATCCATGGACCCCGAATATGCAGCGTAGCGGACGCGGGAGGATACTCGCACTAGATGTCGATAGGAGTACGAGGCTGGCAACAATACTAAATCCATATTAGAAGATCAATTGTAGTGTCTTATGTTAGCTGGAATATTTCACCTACTGCGGACAGCAAGGTGTTCCACTTTTCTTAATGGTTCAAATCCAAAACAAATAGAGGATAGAGGTTGAATACTCTCCCTAGACGCTGTATATATCTAGAATACAAGGATTTGATAGTCCACCTGTGTATCTACAATCAATCTCGATACAAAATAGATCAAAGCAACCAGAATATGATCTACTAATCTATGCTAGTGACTAAGGAATCTAGCAACATACATGTGAAATCACAACAACAACAACATATGTGCAACAGAAATCAACTTGCATTAAAGAATATGAAGAATTTTACAACCAAGCCTTAGTGTTGACATGCATCTCCATGAAACCAGACATTCTCACCTCCAAAAGATCTGAATCTAGCTCTCTATGCTCTCTCCAAATGATCTTGGTCCAATGATCAATCCAACAGCATAACAATACCTCCAGTGTTCTCTCCCTCAACCATGGCTATGAGCTCATATTTATAAGGATTTAATGGATAGACTAGGTTGAGAAATTAGTGGGTATGGTGGCTTCTAAGATCCTAGGATGAGGGATCTCGAGCTCAACCAACCCACAACAGTAGGGATAAGGTAGGACACGAGGCTTATCATCTAGAAGCCTCGAGAAACTTCTCTTTTTCCCTTTTAACCCAGGGTACCGCATTTCTCCTTCTATCACAAAGTGGTTCTGGTAATAACCACTTATGGACCAAGGACAATAAGCGATGGCACCACTTATGGGAAATAGATGATGGGCGGTGAAAACATGGGTACCGCTCCTAGATAAAGGGGTATGTGCGGTGCTAGGAATTTGTATGAAAGATTGATGAAAAACCATTTAGTTTCCACTCCAGAAGTTGGGATTCAGGGCAAGTAGGTATGTCAAATGTCTTATCACATGATGGTGATAGGATTTTGGTATAACAGGATGCCCCCCAAAGCATGAGTCTTAGAGGGGTACAATAAATGAGAGCTTTGAGAACAAGTCATCGCCACAAGATGAAAATGTCGGCTCGATCGGAACATGTTGTCAAGTAGGCATCTGTAGTACATCAGTATGTTGACTCATAGACACAAGTAACCAAACTCATGGCTGCAGACCAATACAAGGCATATCCATGAGAGGAATAAACAAGCATGGCTACTAGAATATAGTGTAGATCCATGTGATAGAGGACTAAAACTTGGACATAGCTACCAGACATACAATGTATATCTATGTCATACTGACACAAATTTGAGCATAGCCACAACCATATAAATGTGGATCCATGCTAGATGTACAAAACTCCATTGCAGCCTGGGGAAAAATCAATGAGCGCTTTAAACAAATACCCAGGGTCTTTGTCTTGTCTTCCACAAAGTACGATTCTATCCATGTGATTACAATGATCTGAAGTTGAACATGGTAGAAACAACTTGATTACCGACAAATGATGTGAACCGTTAACAAGTGCGAGGGATATCACCATTAATGTTAATGATTCCCAAGGTACCCTAGTACAACCTACTGAGTGTGAATAGATGTCCTGATGTCGAACACCCAGTCGATTCTATCGATAAAAGGTCAATGATGTGAACCTATGTTGAGAGTGAGAGAAACTGTCATTAAGGCATACAGATCTCAACGTACTAAATATTGTTTCTTATACTATTTCTCAGATGATGAGTTGATGTCGACGGGAAAATTCTCGTCGAAGGAGGGCCATGATGAGTCCCACATCGATGACACGAAACTCGGAACATAGTTCTAGAATGATGTGAATGCAGTAACCATATGACTGACTCAAAGATACTGACACAAAGACTATATAGACTGCAGAGGTAAAAATTCTTCAGATCTCCTTTGAACATCGGGTGGCATGACAAAAAGACTTGGCAGCATGACTAGACAAGACATATACACAATGCAATAGTGGACAATTCATTCTTTTGAAAGACTCAAAGGATTAACATGACTCATGAAAGTGGGTCATCATGGAGATCAGCTGAATACCCAATTGACTGACATGATTGTGTAGAGAAGTGCCATGTTCAAAGGTAATGACAAATAACTGCCATTATTTGCAAAATGATTCCCTTCCCATTTCCGCCATCATGATCGATGAGTGCCTCTTTTTGGTTTTATGAGTTCAAAGAGGGTAACAAAAACTCGATACAGCTTATCAAAAGACAAGTCCAGACTCATATGTTTTATGAACTTGAGAGAGGAGGGGTTCGTTACCAAAATGGGTCTCTCAATGTTTAATTTAACGATTCCACTGAAAGAAAACTCGGTATCGTTCATGTTTAGAGAGTCTGAACAAATACGGAAGAAGACTCCAAGGGGGTCCTTTTTCATATGATTTAGTCTCTAAGGCCCAAAAAAGTGTAAAATCATACCTTAGAGAACTCTTCCAGTCATGATTGGATGGAGTGATCCTTTTTCGTAAATAGTCTGATCCAAACTGAAAAAAAGATAACCTACCATCGGACGGACGACTCTTCAAATACTTTAACGAGCTTGAAGAAGACAAGATCGCTCGATGATCTTTTCGTAGTTAAGGAGCATGAAAAGGGTTTAAAGAGAACTCCATGAGGTTTCTTTACACAATGTCATATTTTACAATCCTGGAAAGAATTGAAAATGGACTCGACGACCTTTTCATGTTTAAGGAGCCTGAAAAAGAGGTAAAAAGAGGACTCCATGACGCTTCTTTACACAATGTTGTATTTTAGGAGCCTGGAAAGAAACTTGAAATGGACTCGGAACTTTGATACTAGATTTTAACAAGCGTGACAAAGTGTCGTAATAAATGCTCGATGAACTTTTCCATTTTTTGAAAGTACAAAAAATCCATAAACAAACTTTCCAAAGCTTCTTACTAAAGTTCTCTTATCCTGCAGACGACTTAGAAAAAAGTGTTAAATGCATTCAAAACCAACATTAAGGGATTATGACAAATGAATTTTGACTAAGATATGATTTTATATCAAAACTATAATAATTCAGACCCAAAAATGTCTATATAAGTCAAGTAAATAGTAAAAAATCAAAACATTTCACTATTTACCTCTAGCAAAGAGCACTTGGAGCATTTTTCTAGCCAGATCTTCCACAGCTGATACCGGGAGTTTCCACCATCCGTTTTCAGCACCGTCAGTTGCGGGTAACATATAAGACCTTTATCTTTCATTTCATAGCTTCTATTTTGAGATTTGGGGGGGGGGGGATTGGGCCTATCTGGAAATCCCTAAAACTCAATATGCGGGCATCACGGCTACCCCTTACGGGATACACGGTACCACTCGAGAACCGCGCTAAGAACAGAGACACAGGAGGTTCCATCGCTTGTCTCCAACAAGGCATAGGCGGTGCTGACTGTGGAGAACTTAAACAAATTATATGGGAAATAAATATTCATTCTTTTGATTTGCAATGATTCAAGGATGATTCTAATGCATACCATTATTGTTTTTGGCAGGTCTAGGTGACTCAAAACATGGTGATATGGAAGGAAAGAACACATGATGACGAGAATGCTGCTACTGAAATAAATGTGGGTTGCATTGCCACACTACGGGACTATGGACTCTTAAATTTCTTCCAGACCCAAAGCATGGTGTCCCACGAGAGATTACTGTAACACATACTGCAGATGTGGAATCCAGAACAACAGTATTTCGAGGTGGGGGCACATATACTTACAATGGAGGTAGAGGATATCTACTTTCTAACTGGTCTATCAATATGGGGTGCCCCCATCCCACTGATAGGTTCCTGTGGCAGGGATATTACCACCAGAGAGCTTATAGATCGACACTATGCACCAGGTACAGGTACATTGGGGAAGAAAATCCCCATCAGGGAAGTGACAGACATGGCTCTACAGATTATTCTGTTCACCGTGTAGAGGGTGGCCGGGAGCCAGGGTGTACACTAGGATTCTAGGGCACGCGTTCTATATGCCATAGAGGCCATGGAACCTACGGTGTTCAACTGGGTGGAAGCAATGCTTCCAATCTTCAAGTATCAGCTGACTAAATGTTGGCAGGGAGAGCTGAAGCAGTTCAGCTTTCGTTCCATCTTAGCCTGCTTCTTCTTCGAGCGGGTCCCACAGATGAGGCCCCAGGTGACTTTTCATAGTTTGAGAGCATGGGACCCCCATATGTTGAGGTGGGTCCAGGTCATGGCTTGCACAGGAGCGGGTAGGAGCAGAGTGAATTTCGGTGATCCGTTCTTTAAATGGTTATGGGATCAGATGCTCATGGTCGAGGACTATGCCTATGCAGGCACGGACTTTACAGGAGATCCCGACCTACCACTCCCACCTAGTGGGAAGTGGGGTGACATCAATAAGAATCAAGAAACCCTAAAAATGGACAATGTTTTTATGTTTTTTTTTAAGTTTTATATTTTTTATGATAAGTGACGAGACCTGTTTGTTCTCATGCAGATATTGGAGCAGCGAGGCCTGGAGGAGAATCTCCATTAGATAGGCGAGTTGGAGCTCGCTTCATACCATAGGGTGATGATATCATCAGGGAGCTAGAGGAGAACCTGGAGAGGTTGACTCTAGACATCCGAGATGCTGACATAGATGACCTCCCGACTAGATATCAGAGATCTACAGTGGGAGTACCAGGCAGATTTACTAGGCTGCTACATAGGGTGGCTCGAGCGGTGATGTGTTATCATGAGCACCATTAGTGTATGAGACATGTATACTGAAAGTTGATAGCTTCAGGATTTTGTATGTTGATTTTTCTTGAAATCCTACGTGCTTCAGATGAGGTCTCGGGACCTATTTTTTGTACAACTTTTTGCATATATATATATATACACAGACTTTTACATGGTGTTTATATGTTTCAAATGGCCAAATGCATTTTCTATGAGTTCTATGTGTCTTTAAATGTTTATTTACAATGTACCATGTTTCATTTGATGTCATGAATGGGCAATATACCAATCTAGGATGTAATTTACCAATGAGTCATCAACTACATTATGTTCCCTAGGGATATGCCTATAGGTAATGGTTCCAAATGATATTTCTAACAAACGTACCCTCCAGAAGAGGTGGAGGAGTACCAGGTTCCTAATGGTGTAGGCATGGTTCAAATGACAAACCACGAGCTGTGAGTCCATCAATACTACTAGATCACGGACATCCTGGGAGGCAGCTTCAGTGAGAAGACCGATGACTACTTCATACTCTACGATGTTATTAGTAGCGGGACCTATACAAACCACTCCTAAACTGACTAAATCTTCAGCTGGGGAATAGAGAACCTAAGCAGCCGAGGCGAGATTCAAGGTGTGGCAGCAAGCACCATCAAGGAAGCTGTAGAAAGCCATCTGCATGACCAAAACATGGTATAAACAGATGCAGACACTAAAACTCAAAACCATCTTGAAAATACTAAAAGCACACTGAAAGTCAATCAACATACATATATAGAAGATACTATCCAAGAAGACCTAGGCATAGTACCTTTTTAGGTACAACCCATTGTGAGTTTTCCCCAAAGGGATTCCATCATAATCAATGAGATCGTAAGATCCTTTCTCTAACACCTTAGAAATAATGAAAGGTCCATACCACATGGACTCGAACTTACCCTTCCCTAGTTTGTCATATCTCTGGTCATAAGTCAATACTAGGTCACCCTCGTTGAAGACATGAGGCTAGATAGATTTATTGTACTGTGCCTTGACTTATGCACCTCATTAGCCAAGGCAGCATCTCTACAAGTCTCATCAAGGTTATTCAAATACAAAAATCTCTCTTCCTCTGTGGAAGTGTCCGGGAGAAGTTCGACGGCAAGTTGTAAAGATGGAATCTGACATTGGATCGACAAGACAGATTCAAGTCCATAGACAAGCTAGAATGGCGTGAAACCAGTAGGTGTTTTCACAGAAGTCCGATAAGCCCAAAGAGAAAAAAAAAGAATGAGGTGCCAATTGGATTTATGATCTCCAACCATCCGATGAAACATAGTTTTCAAAACTTTGTTAATGGCCTCTACCTAAACATTAGCTTACGGATTATATGGCATAGAGTTTTCATGGCAAAATCCTAGCTTGGGACTTAGTTCCTCCATCATTTGATTACGGAAATGAGATCCGTGATCAGTGACGATGGACTATGGAACTCCAAATCTAGCTATGATATGATTGAACAAGAAGAGAGCGGTAGTCTTACCATCTTCTGCATATGTAGGAATGGTCTCAGCCCATTTTGTGAAATAATCCACGGCTACGATGATGTAACCATGCCCCCCGGCTGAGGTAGGATTACAATGCATGAAGTCAATCCCCCATTTGGCGAATGGGCCAACGACAATGACGGGGTGAAGTGGAGCAGGATGGGTGCACTTTTTAGGATAAAAATGTTGACAAGGTGGGGATTTCTTAACAGCCTCATGACAATATTTGAATACAGAAGGCCAGAAATAGCCAGCGTGAAGGATTTTCTGGGCTGTAGCCATCCCAGATAAATGACTGCCACATGCTCTAGAGTGGCAATCATTCAACACATGTTCAGCCTCCTCATGGGTGAGGCATCATTGGAGAATGGAGTAAATCCCATGTCTGTACAAGGTATCATTCAAGATGAGATAGAACTTCGCGTGGTGATGGATATGGCAGTGATCATCACGAGATAAATGCGGCTGAAAATGTTGGGTCTGGAGAAAAATCAGCAAATCTCCATACCAAGGATCGGTAGTGCTAATCAGTAACAGGGATTCATTCGGAAATGAATCACTGGGCTCAGATTCCATTGTAGCATAGGGAAGATCACACATAAGATTTGTAAAAACCAAGGATTTTTTTGATGTGGCCTTGGCAAAATCTAGATCAAACTCTTGAAGGATAACGATCCAATGGGGGTACTTGCCCCCGAGTACCTGATGAGTCAGGATGTAGTACATCGGGTTCTGGTCTGCCAATACGGTGGTAGTGTGGAGCAGAATGTAGTGATGAAATTTTTGCATAGCAATGACTGTGGCCAATGCTAACTTCTCCACATGTGAATAACGAGTTTCAGAATCGATAAAATTCTTACTGGTGTAATAAATCACATGCTCCTAACCGTGGAGATTGTCCTGCACTAAAACCATGGCGACGGTAGTAGCAGAGGAAGAAATATACAAGAGAAATTCCTTTGAATAATTTGGGGGGTGTATCACGAGTGAATGAGTCAGAGCATGCTTAAGATTATCAAAGGTGTATTGGGCCTGGTCATCCTACAAGAATGGAGTGTTCTGCTTGAGGAGACGCATATAACCGTGTGTTTTCTCTGTGAAATTGCACACGAAACGGTGGAGAAAGTTTGCCTTCCCCTACCAAATTTGGAGTTCAAGGAGGTTGGTTGGGGCTGGTAGATTAATGATAGTGGCAATCTTCAAAGGATCTATCTGGATGCCATCTTTGGATACCACAAAGCCAAGCAGACGTCATGTCTCAATGCAAAAAACACATTTATGTGGATTGAACCATATATTATAATGATGAAATCTCAGGAATATGTCTCTAAGATGACCAAGGTGGTCCTCCCATCGATGTGAATGAGCAAGGAGGTCATCAAGGTACGGTTCAACAATATGTTTAACACCATGAAACGCATAGGACATCGCATGCTGGAACGTGGCTCCAACATTTTTCAAGCCGAAAGGTAAATTATTATACGCAAAGGTTCCCCATGGGAAAATGAATGCTATTTTATGCTGATTGGAGGGGAATATATCAATCTGATTGTAGCCAAAGAAGCCATCCATGAATGAAAAAATGACACGTCCAACATAGTTTTCGATAATCTGATCGATATGAGGGGTAGGAAAGTTGTCCTTAGGACAAGCTTTATTTAAATCCCTAAATTCAATGCAGACTCTAATGGTGCCCTTCTTTTTATTAATAGGGACAACATTTGATACCCATTCCGTCAGAGGTACAGGATAAATAAAACCAGTTTTTAGAAGTTTCTCAATCTCAGCTTTAATAGCTGCGGCCTTCCGAGGATGGACTTGCCTAAGTTTCTTCCTGATAGGTTTAGCTGTGGGATAAGTTTTAATCTCGTGGACCATAATGGAAGAGTCAATCCCCAACATCTCCTCATAGGACCAGGCAAAAATATCATGGAATTCCTTAAAAAGTGCCTTATCTGCTTCAGATTCATCTGCGGAGCAGTTCTTCCCAACATGAACATGCTCAATAACATCAGGCTTGGCTGATATGTCAATTGGTTTCATCTGAGTAATGTTGCAAAGGTTTCCTTCAGAATATATATCTTGCAACAATATAGGACTTTGCAGAACATTGACAATATCAGTAGGAAACAAGGATGCAAAATCATGGCTGCCTGAACTGGTGTTGGGGAGGAACATGGATCTATGATGGTGATCCTCCCAAATGGGCTCATTCGTGTTCATGATCTCTATAATGGACTCATCGGAAGGAAAAGTCTTAGAGAGATAGTCTAGAACCAGAATAGAAGGTTCTAACTAGTACGGTAAATGGTAAGGATCCAAAGCCACTAGATGAAGGTCATCAGTGTGATCATCGAAAAAGGTTTGAATGGTGTCATACATAGCTTCATGAGGACTCAATGAGGTGGAATCAACAACATTTTTTCCCTTAGGCTCATAATCAAATGAGGAGATCATATGTACTGTCGCAGTATCCATGCTAGGAGGAGTAGATGGAAAAATCCCCATGAGGGATGAATCCTTCAGCATGCCTACCCCAATCGACTGGTAAGGAGGAGGGGACTGACCTAACATGGGGATGTTATTATCCATGGAGGTAGTAACATCTAGCATACATAAATCAAGATGATCAATAGTAACAATTCTCCCTATATCTAGGAATTGGACTCTTCGAAATACTGTTGAGGCAACAACAATCATGGCATAGAACCAATTCCTTCCTAGAAGGAGGTTCTAATCTAAAGGGGCATCTACCACTTCTACTTGGATGGAAACAGTTTTTCCACCCAAATTGACCACGAGGGCTGATATGAGACCATGGGGTTGGAAACCCCGTCCATCAAAGACTTTAAGGGTCATAGGTGATGTAACAAGCTCGGGAGAGCCAAGAGCTTTCCAACAAGTCAGAGATAACACTGAGGTCAAAGATCCTTCATCTAGTACCGTTCGAAAGACTTTCTTTCCCACTAATTTTGTAATGATATAAAAAGAAAGTTTATGTGGTAATCTAGGTTTATATTTCTCAACATTGAAATGAATCAAGTTAGTGTTATCCAGGTCTAAATCTCCTAACGCTGTCAACAAGTTCTTGCGCTATGTGGCGCAACTTTGGAGTACTTCTAGGGTAGACATCACACAAGGTGCATGAGTGAGATATTCAACCACATTATAGAATTGAGCAGCTCGGTCATTGGGATTAAATACAACCTTCCGAAGAGTACTTTTAGGTGGGCACAAAATCATGTCAAGAGTAGGCTTCTCGATAGATAAAGGGACAGTAGACGAGGATTCCGGAGAACTAGTAGAGGGAACTTTCCCTGAAGAAGATTGATCTTCTTTCTTATCTACGGGTTTATCATAATTTTGACTTCGAGTTTGCAGATGGATGGTATCTGATGACATCATACAAATTTCCTCCGATGAACTAGAGTTACCCTGGTTAGACATGTGGTCTACCAATTGTTGTTGAGAGGGAAAGGGATCTGTAAGTACTGCAGGTGCGGGATTGGACTTTAGAAACTAAGAGATTTCATCCTGGCGAGGACACTCCTTTGAAAAATGGTCACCACCGCATAGCAGACAAGGATATTTATCCCTCCTTTTCCCTTTGTCGTTGTCATTATTGGTTGGTTGTGGAGTCTCTTGTTGGTTTCCAGGTTTTTTATTTCTATTTTTACCTTTATTTTTATTTCCCAAGGTTTGACTACTTTGAATAGAATTGACCTCGGTGGAAACCTTAGGAGTCGAAGGAGTAGAATTTTGGGTTTGCTTGGTAGGTTTTGCTATAGATGGGGACTGGATTGAACCAACAATCCCATCAACATGTACTTCTACTGGTGGCTTGGCAGGGTCAGTGCTGGGGAAAGGAGCTTGAGGAATTAGGTCATAAAGAGTTCGAGACTGGGAATAGAACAAGTCTAGGTATTGAGCCCGACTAATAGCCTACTCTTTGGTAATGGCACCACCCATAGCCACATCTCAGGAAATAGGAGGCAACAAGGACTTAGTGAACCAATCAGCTAACAATTGATCCGGAATAGGGGCCTTAATAAGCCTTCTTCACCTTCTCCACTCATGAATATGATCAGAAATGTGGGTGGAGGTGTTCTGTCGTAGAGAAGTTAAAAGATTAGTGCCCATTTCATAATGAATAGAGAGCTAAAAGTGTGTAAGGAACACGGTTACCAACGAGCCAAAATCCACAAACGAATGTTGTGGGAGTTCAATGTAGCACTTCACGGTCGTACCGGTCAAAGTTTGCTGAAAGATTCATAACCGGACAGAATCATCCATGAGGGAGTTCAAAGAACACCATAAATTAAAGGTCATAACATGGTTCTTTGGATCATATCCCTGCTTCCCATCGAATTTTGGAATATCTAATGGTAACTTTACTGAAATGGGAGGCCACGAGGGATTGTGTCAAATGGGATCATTAATCAACTTGGACAAATTAGGAAAGTCCAAAGTTGCTATGAAAGGTAACTGTCGGTTGGGATGCATATACTGGTAGTATTGATATGGCATATATTTACCAGTAGGACCATAGGTAGACTGATAAATAGGTTGTTGTGAGGAAGAACCACCGGAAGATCCACCCATGGGGGGTTGATTTCTGGAATTAGGACCACTAGGACCAATAAGGCCTCTAGGAGGAGGACCGCCAGGGCCACTGGGACCACTAGGACCACCAGGACCACCAAGAGGCGAACTACCAGACCCTCTAGAGCCTCCAGAAGGTGGTAAACCTCCAGAGCCACCGGAACCACTAGGTGGAGGGCCACCAGGTCCCCTAGGACCACTAAGACCACCAGGACCATAAGGAGGAAAGTTTCCATATCCTCCAAGACCATTAGGTCCCCCAAGGGGAGGACCTCCATAAGGCGGTCCTCCTGCACATCCCGCAGTATGTATGGGTATCCCTCCCATAGCTGGCATGTAAGACCAGTTGGGTTTCCCCCATGGCGTAAAAGTGTTACTAGGGTATGGAATTCTAGCATAAGGTGTTCCTGTAGGATTATATGGGTGATTACCTATAGGTATTGATAACCATAACCTCCAAAATACTGGACGATTATAGGTTGTGCCCCCAAGGGCTGACCTGAACTAGATGGGGGATTTACCACATTAGTATGGGTGGGAGGGACAAAAAATGTAGATGATTCTATACTAGAGGTTTTCCCTTGACTAGGTACAATTTTGGCATCAGATAACATAGGTCATGCCAGGGGTTTCCCCCCAACATTAGAAGGTATTAACAAAACATGAATTGAAGGTTGAGCCCCAGGTGCAGAAGACCTAGGAGGATTTGGAACAGACATAACATGAGAGGTGAGAGGGGTGGTAATTTGACTTGGGTTGTGGGTTGTTAATGGACGATCTATAATCAGTTCAATGGGTCTCATAGAATCGGCCAGTGAATGATATCCCATAGGAAGAGATGTGGAACGTACTGGTGTAGAGCCTAATAGGTCATCAATCTGCTTTTCTACCTCCTGCGCACAGAGAATAGCAGCACAGTATTGCTTGCATTCTTCTTCATCATCAGGAGAAATTACACGTGTGCCAAATGAGGCAATGGCCTGTCCTATAGGTGTCTCCCAAAAAGGAGCATTGGGACCAAAGTTCGGATGGGTTGTATCATCAACATGACCTTCCAAGGGAGAATGGAACGATGAATTTCCCCAAGAAGGTTGTTGGACCAAGGGAGGCAAGTGTGAAGAATATGGTACTCCACTTTCCACCACCACATTATGTCCCACCTAGGAGGTGGTAGCAGTTCCTTGGTCGATAGCTTCCATTGGATTTTCTCCTGAAACAGGAATAAAATCAGGTGGCAAGCCCCATACTCTTCTATACTATCTTAACTCAGCCAGTTTGTACAGTTCCTATCTAACCTAGAGTCTGAAAATCTAGAAAACACACCAAAAGACTTCCCTACACAAACTATAGGTCAAAACAAGCAGACTTAAAATGACAGGAGGAGTTCAAAAGTTAGGTCTCTCACTAGGATTTTCAAGAAAGTGCCACTTACGATATACCTCAAGGGTATGTGAAAGGCCATTCGATATACCGACGGTACGTGGAAGAACCGCGTGAGTCCCGGGATGTAATGCTGACAAATAATGACAGATCCTACATTTTATGATGCCTGAACACGTCTCTAACCTATCACTCAAGTTACTACATAAATTTTAACCCACAACTACAGTTAATTTTAACTTATACGGTTAGGTGAATGCATGATGTTTTGACAAAAAAGTAAAACCATGCAATATGCTTGTGTAAATGTTCACTTTACCGTTCAGTATGCCTACTTATGGGAGGGAAGAGAGTGTTTTCTTTTTGTTTCAAGACCAAAAATCATTCCAATCAAAAGTCATGAACATCAAATCAAAGACAAGCAAAGATTTTCCAAACCGATTTCTTCTTTTCGAAAGAAAATGAGAAGGGTGAGAATCTCTTTTCCTAAAAGAACAACACGAAGCACACCTATATGCCAATGCACTCTAACCTTTCAATTTTATCAAAGAACATAAGCAAATCTAACTTAAAACTACCATTTTTTTTATATTTTGATCGAGATAGTCCTAAATGCATGAGAGACAAAAGATCATAAAGGTTCTAAAAGCGTGTAAAGCCAATCAGAGAACCCAAATCTAACGCTCAGTGATGATGTCCTAGTCTCACCCAAAACTTTTCTTTTTTGAAGGAAAGAAAAATAAGTTTACTATACCAATAAGAAATGAAACCTAGAAGCTAATATAGTGTTCTTCTTTTAGTTTATGCCAAAAAAAGAGATTTCAGTAACACCTTTAAAATTTTCAGAAAAGAAGAAATCCTTCTTAAAAACAACCAACAAGCATAGAAGCGGATGAACAATCAAAAGACTTAAACAAACTTTTGGAAGTCCACTCAAATCAATCTTAAACCATCAAACAAGCAAGCCACACACATCAGATTTAGTATCACAAGCCTAATAACAGAACTGAAAGCAATCAAATCCAAATTTTTTCAAAGAAAAACAAGGAAAAAATGTTTTGGAATGATGCCTACCTGGCACCGTGCTTCGTAGGTGTTGACCGAGCGTTTCCAAGATAGCACCGCTTCTTGTAAATGGGTTACATGTGGTGGCACCACTCACTGTCCACTTTGTTCAGGCGGTGGCACCACTCCTCGTACACAGCATAGGCACAATTCCCTTTAGATGACCAAAACAAAAAAAAATAACGATGGATCAAGTCAGGAAAAACTAGATCAAGGAAAATATTGTTGAATTGAGTATGGAAACAGAGCATAAAAGACCGAAATGACTCAGATCTGAATAGATCTAGAAATTTCAATCCCAAATGAAGCAAGTCAGAAAGTAGATCTGATGGAAGAGAGTTGAAGAAAATGGAGCCTGGATTCAGACAAGATTTGTAGACCGAGGAAGATCAGAACAACTAATATACTAATCCCCACTGGAGTCACTAGATTTGTTATCTGGAATATTTCACCTCCTGCAAACAGTAAGGTGTTCCACTGGTTTGAATGGTTCAGATCCAGAACAAATAGAGGACAGAGGTTGAAGACTCTCCCTAGATTCTATAGATATTTGGAATACAAGGCTTTGATAGTCCACCTATGTACCTGCAATCAAGCTCAACACGAAACAGATCAAAGCAACCAGAATATGATCTACTAATCTATGCTAGTGACTAAGGAATCTAGTAACATACATGCGAAATCACAAAAACAACAACATATGTGGGATAGAAATCAACTTGCATTAAATAATATGAATAATTTTACAACCAATCCTTAGTGTTGACGTGCATCTCCATGAAACCAAACATTCTCATCCCCAAAAGCTCCAACTCTAGCTCTCTATGCTCTCTCCAAATGATCTTGGTCCAATGATCAATCCAATAGCATAACAATACGTCCATTATTCTCTCCCTCAACCATGGCTATGAGCTCATATTTATAAGGCTTTAATGGATAGAGTAGGTTGAGAAATTAGTGGGTAAGGAGGCTTCTAAGATCCTAGGATGAGGGATCTCAAGCTCAACCAAACCACAACAGTAGGGATAAGGTAGGACACAAGGCTTATCATCTAGAAGCCTCGAGAAACTTCTCTTTTTCCCTTTTTACCCAGGGTACCGCGTTTCTCCTTCTATGACAGAGTGGTTTTGGTAATAACTGCTTATGGACCAAGGATAGTAAGTGGTGGCACCGCTTATGGGCAACAGATGATGGTCGGTGTGAATAGGGGTACTACTCCTGGATAAAGGGGTATGTACGATGCTGGGAATTTGTATGAAAGATTGATGAAAAACCATTTAGTTTCCACTCCAGAAGCTGGGATTCAGGGCAAGTAGGTATGTCAAATTTCTTATCACATGATGGTGACAGGATTTTGGTATAACATCTTATCAAGGCTGTCATGGATTCATCTACAGCTGCGACTATGACAATTCGTTAATCGAACCAGGTAGAATTTGGTATGGTAAGAACTAAGCTAGAATCCATTTTTTATATTGTTTCCAAGAAACCATCAGCACAACCTCTATTACAGGATATCCCATCAATCAGCACTGAGCCCTAGGTTCAGAACATGCAAGTTCCCCCAACTGTGATCAACGCGGGCAATGTATAAGGTTCTTAGCAGTTGCACCCAATCCAGAGCATGACTCTGGATCGGAACAAGTTGTCCACTATAGAATTGGTTGAGTTGCAGCATGGTGCTGCACTGGAGTTGGCAGCAGGACAATAGGAATTGACGACAAGTTATATCGAAGCCTGGGATTCTACTGAGTAGATGAAGAAGGATGTTGTGGAGCTCCACCAGGTCCGTGTGTAGTTAGTCAAAGAAAAATTACAAGAAATCAACACGCTGAAGGCGACATAGGCTGAGATGTAGCGGAAGGCTACTGTAGATATTACAGATCTCAAGAAGGCACAAGATCACCTGATTGTGGAGAAAGCATAACTGTGTGTGTGGTACAGCAAATTGGAGCAGGCTATCTCTACAACCTATCAGGACATGGTTGACGCCACCACCGAACTCACCCCAGTCGATAAAGCCCAGCGATTGGGGCAGACCTTGATTCAACTTCAGGACCATAAGTTACTATTCCAAGCTCAAGCACATCCCACTACCCCGCCATAGTAGGTTGCATAGCATAAGGCCTCCCTCAAGGAAATTGCTACTTAGTTTGGCCACATGGAGCAAGAGGCCAAAGCTATTATGGAGGAAACCACTTAGTTCTAGAAGAGTTTTTTTTAGGATGAGCAATTGAACCAACTCACTGTGTAGGTGTAGGGAGTAGAGGGTCAATTGACAAGCTTGAAATTAGTGCTTAAGGCCATGCCACTGATGGTACAAATCACCCAGACTGCCAAACTGAAGGATCTCAAGAAGCGCACTGCCCGTGCCCAAGAGCACTAGCAAAAGCACCATGAGCAGCTCAATGAATTCCAAGATCTTGGCGGCCAATTAGCTATTAAAGCTGTCGCCACACTTCAGGATGTTTAGGAGAGTTGACAAATGGTCAACAGCAAGGCTACTATGGAGCACCCAATCGAGCAAACTATGAGTATTTGTTAGAATACCATTGCTAAAGTGCAGCTCCAAGTTCAGGACTTGTCCAAGCAATTTGTCAATTTTAAGGATAATATTGTCGCATACATCTTGTCAACTTGACATAGCTCGAGGACGATCCACAAAATTGTGTTGGGGGCCTGTTGGCAAGGGGTTGGAGCGAGTGAGTTGTGTAGCGTCGTGACAGCTGCATAGGCTCACGCGGCACTGTGCAAGGGCCGTTTAGCACGATAAGCGGAGAAGTAACCAATTTTTGAATATTTTATGTATATGTGGGCCTAGTTTTGTTGTAATAGGTTAGTAGCAGTTAGAAATTAGTTAATAGTGGACCCTTGATGTGAAGGAAAAAGCCTATTTATAGATCCATTTTTGTAACGATAAACAGACATGTTTTTGGCATCGCAACTGGTGCACTCTATGCTAGGGATTGTTCTGTCTTCACTACGATTTTGTCTAGGTTTCTTGTGATGCACTCTCTAGTTTTGGAGAAGGATGGTGTAATGTGGAATGTTTACACAAGATTGATATAAGATGTGTTGAGTATGGTTCAATATTTATCTGTTGTCTGTTATGATGCGACGGTACTGCTTTTTGTTATAATGATGCAATGCAAATTATGTAGATTTGTTATGATGATATGATTCTGTTTCTGATACAATGATGCAACTTAGTTTCTCCTTGCTCTATTAATGCGATCTATTAAATATTTGTGACTGTTGAATACGGCATGTTTTTTCATGATTAATGTTGTGATAAGATAGGGTGATCGCATAAGTCATGGTCCCCCCCAGTCGGATCCCCATGTCCTCCTTCCCCACTGTCAGAAACTCGGTTTTGACATCTCTCCCTTGAATGCCTCGAGTGAGACCTTGTCTGCTTCATAGACGTTGCTAGGTAGGGTAAAACCTCTTCAAGCAGGTGCTTAGGGAGATCACACTACCGGACACCGACAGAGCTGGAACCCCTGTCGACGAGGCTTTGTTGGTGGGTTGTGCTAACAAGTGGGAGCACCCCAAGGGACCAAAAGGTCATTAATGAGGGTGCCTTAACTCCTGGTTGACAAAAAAGAGGGTGTTGTGTGCATTTAATGGTCCAAAACCTCCAACAACATTAGGAAGACACCATAAACCATGTTTGGACTATGTAGCATAGCCAAAAACAAATGAGACTATCGTCCTAGTTATTGTGATGACTATTCTACTAGGTGGTATTATTTTATAAAAGTCATGAGAACTAAAATATCATACATACTAGCATAATCAAGAAAGTATTATATATGAAATGCCACCAATATCTAAGGTATTCTACACAAACTGTTGCTAATACATGTCCCATCATGTGAATAAAGGTGTTAGGGTCTAACATGATGGACCATTGTCTGATTACGGGTCATTGTTGTATACCCTTAACAAATGTGATACGTCCCTCTGATAATGATAATGGGAATCAAGGTACATAGTGAATTCAAACAAGTGTGAATAGATGTGTTGAGGTCGAAAACTTGAAAAAAATCCATCGATAAGGAGACATTGATGTATTCCCAAATCTATCGATGGTGAGGGAACTTGCCACTTATGATTGCAAGCCTCAAGGAACTCAATGGAATATAGACCTGTATTCTCGAATAAATGATATTTTGTTGATGGAATGGAATCCACTGGAAGGATGGCATTAAGGAATCCCCCATCAACCAACACGAGGTACACAACAATGCTGGATAATTTGGAATAACTCGGGTGAACGCGATGTGCTTTAACCAGTAACTGATGTAACACGAATGACCAACATGTAGATTCAAAATAACTTAGGTATGGTCAACTCAAGTTAAACACTTTCTTTAAAATATAGCATAAGGAAGATGGAGACACAAAGGAAACATAGATTCAAAATGAAAACTAGGAAAATGGTGTGACACAGGAGGCATCAACAGAGGCTCCATAGGGACTGGAAACATAACTAGTCAATGGAGAAAACTAAAAATATTGAGTGCAACTCCTAACGTCATATGAAAACCCAAACCAGAGATAAATAGATTCGTAGATTGTGCTCTATTAGAAGGAGACACGATAACTGCCAATATAAATAATATAATTTATCATTCATATTCTTATGTTTTATGATTTTTTTGGGTATTTTTTATGTTAATAATATTGAAAAAGAATAAAATTTCTTATAGTATAACAAGGAGGAAATGAGTGTCATAGGAACACAAACTAGTTCCAAGTAGTGGAACATACTTATGCTCAATGCAAGGAAGCATGGGGAGAATTGTAAATTGAGGTTATCCCATCAACTCTCTTTTCAAATTGCGACTAGAGTGGGGGGTTGGAAGGTCCATCATATTGTATTAGATGAAGGAGATTCCACCTCATTCTTATCGATGTCTTGTCGGAGATACATTGGTTCTCTTGAGCTGAATAAGTCATCAACCACCTTAAAATATTTCGATGAACAAGGTTTTCAACCCCATTGTCTCCTATCGATGTTATCCATCGAGGGAGGGGGAAAACCATTTCTATCCAAGTAGAAGTGGTCGATGCTCTTTTATATTACAATTTGTAATTAGGAAGGAATTGGTTCTATGCTATGACATCCACTTCATCATCAGTTTTCCGCACACTCCAATTCCCACATCAAGGAAAAATTGTGACCATATTTTGATGTTAGGGAAGTCACCTCCTCCCTATCAATTTGTACGGTTTGGAATTTTGAAAGATTCGTTACTCATGGGAGTATTTCCATCCAATTATGCCCCTTCTAATACAAAAATTGTCATGGTAAACATGATATGATCCACAACCGAGGGCATGTCCAAAGGGAAATATATTGTTGAATTTCCTTCTTTTAGTTCACATGAAGCCTTGTATGATGTGATTCAGTTTATTTCTAATTCCTACATAGATTATCATCATTTGGTAGCATCATATCCTTACCATATGCCCTATTGGCTAGATTCCCCTCACCTGACTTTAGACTATCTCTCACAGGCTTTTCCATCAGAAGAGTCTATTATGGAGTTTATGAGTCTGGATGAATCCTCATGGGAAGATTCTCATCATCGATCCTCGTTTATTCCTAATTCCAATATGGTAGATTCATATTTTGTTTCTTTGATCAGTTCTGATATTTTTGAGTATCCACAAACGCTTGTATTATTAAAGGGAGTTCATTTTGAAACGAATTTATGTAACATCACCAAAACAATTCCCCTCGACATATCGGTGAAGCCAGGTGTTGTCGAACATGTTCACATAGGACAGAATTGTTTGACAACAGAGATCAAGGAATACAGATCTCTTTTTATGGAATTCTATGATGTTTTTTCCTCGAGTTATGAATAAATTCCCAGGTTTGATCCATCTATTGTCGTACTTGAAATCAAGACCTACCCAACGACAAGACTTGTTAGGAAAAATCCTCGCCAAGTCCACCAAAGGAAAGTTGTAGCCATTAAATATGAGATTGAAAAGATTTTAAAAGTTGGTTTTATTTACCCTATGACTTTAACCGAGTGGGTATCTAATTTTGTTCCTATCACCAAAAAAAAGGGCATTATTAGGGTTTGTATTGATTTTAGGGATTTGAACAAAGCTTTTACAAAGGACAACTTTCCAACCCCTCACATTGATCATATCATTGAAAACTGTGCTGGAAGTGTCATTTTTTCTTTTATGGATGGATTTTCTGGCTACAATCAAATTGATATATTTCTTGTCGACCAGCATAAAACGATATTCATTTTCCTATGGGGAACCTTTTCTTATCAAAAATTACCTTTCGGCTTTAAGAACGCTCGAGAAACTTTCCAACAAGATATGTCTTATGATTTTTATGATATACAACACATAGTGGAACCGTATTTGGATGGCCTACCTACTCATTTATAGCATTGGGAATATCATTCGTGGCATATTAGATACACTTTCCTTCGATTCTATAATTCCCATATTCAGTTGAATCAACACAAGTGTTTTTTTTTTGTTGATACTAGATGCCTTATTTGTTTGGTTTTTTCCATGAATGGGATTCGAATAGATCCGTTAAAAATTGCTGCTATCATGGCCTTACCACCTTCGACATACATTACTGAAAACCAAAGTTTTCAAGGGAATACAAACTTTCTCTGTCATTTTGTATGCATATTTTTAGAGAAAAAGCATGGCTATATGCACCTCTTGAAAAAGAACACTCCCTTTCCTTCGAATGATCAGGCTCAAAGAGATTTCAATAATATAAAACATGCCATAACACACTCACCTATGTTGCACCCCTCGAATTATTCCAAATATTTTCTGCTTTACATTGTCGCCTCCACTACTACCATTGTTATGGTTCTAGTGCAGGATGATTCAAACGACCAAGGGAATGTGATCTACTGTCTCAGTAAGATTCTTCTTGACTCTGAAACCTACTGTTCACATGTGGAGAAGCTATCTTTGGCTATGGTCATCGATGTGCAATTTTTTTTCATTACATCTTACTTCACACCACTATCGTGCTTGCATATCAAAACCCTATGTACTATATTCTTACCCGTCAAGTACTAGGGGGGAATATTCTCTTTGGATTTTTATCCTACAAGAATTTGATCTCGAATACACTAAGACCACTTCCAAGAAGTCTCTAGTCTTCATGGAGTTGATGTGTGACCTTCCCTGTGCTTTCACGGAAACTGATCCCAATGACTCAAGTGAAGCCCCCGTGGAACAATCCATGGTATGGATATTTGATCATATATCTCTAGACCCAAATATTTCATCCCACTCTATCCCTTGATGAGCAACGACGCATTTGGAACCATGCTAAATAATATCTCATTCCCAATGATACCCTATACTGGTGTGGTATTGATTCAATCCTTCGATGATGTATTACTCATAACAAGGTTAAACAAGTCATGAATGACTGACACTTTGGAGCATGTGGAAGTCATATTTCTTGGATGTCTATAGCTCAGAAAAATATTCGTGTTGGGTACTTTTGGCCCTCGATATTTAAGGATTGTCACGAAGTGGTTAAAAAATTCCCACAATATCAACTTTTCTATCCTAAAACACGCACTCACCCTGCTCCATTACACTCTATCATTTCCATTGGCCCTTTTTCCAAATGGGGGATTGAATTTATGCATTGTAAGCCTACCTCAGCTGGGGGGCATGGTTACATTATCATAGATGTGGATTATTTCATGAAATTGGATAAGAAAATGCCTACATATGCAGAGGATGGTAAGACTTCCACCCTCTTGTTATTTAATCATGCCATACCTAGGTTTGCAGTTCCGCAGGCCGTAGTAACTGATCATGGATCTCATTTCTATAATCAGATGATGGATGAGCCGAGTGCCAAGTTAGGTTGTCATCATGAAAACACAACCCCTTACTATCCACAAGCTAATGGAAATGTTTAATCCATTAACAAGGTCTTGAAGACTATGCTTTGTAGGATGGTTGGAGATCATAAATCCAACTAGAATTTAACTCTGTTTTCCACGCTGTGGGGCCTACAATCTTGTAGAATATGATGAGATACCTTTTAGGAAACCTCACAATGGGTTGTACCTGAAAAGGTACTATACTTGAGATATATTTTTCATTAGTGCCTTGTATATATGTACATTTTTTACTTTTAAGTGCGGTTTTGTTATTTTAAATATGGTTTTGAGTTCTTTTCCAATACTATTTATCCCATATGTTGATTCTGCATATTAGATTTTTTTTTATGGTTTTGATGACGGTGCTTATCGTCACTCCGTAAATCTTACTTCGGCCATGTAGGTATTGTATTTCCAAGCTTGTGACCTAGTTATTTCAGGAGTGGTTTATTTAGGTCTGTCCACCAATAATATGATCGAGTATCACGAAGTGATAGGTTTGTTAACTGAAGCCGCATTTCATGAAATTGACCATTTGGTAGTATTTATGGACTCTCAGGTTGTGGTTTCTCATTTGAACCACATTTATTCCATTCGAAACCTGGTGCTTCTTCGACTTTTTCGAAGGGTATGTTTGTTAGAAAGGTCATTTGAATCCATTACTTATCAACATATCCCTAAATCTTATAACACAATTACATATTCACTTGCCAATTATATGTTAGATTGGTACATTTCTCATTCATGATTTTGGTAAGTAAAATAACATGGTTCATTATAAATAATCATAAACAATAAAAATACATAAAACACATTTAAATAACATTCCATTATTGAAAACAAGTAGACCTCCAATAGGTAAGTCTATGTATATATATATATATATAAAGTATTTTACAAAAATATGGCCTCGAGACCCCGACTAAAGTGCGTTGGATTTCAGGACTACAAAATAGCAAAAAATTACTGAAGATAGACAACTTTTAGTGAATACATCATGTGGAACCCTAGTGGTGCTCATGGTATCACATGATGGCTCTTTCCACCCTACGTAGAAAGCGTCTAGAATGACGTGATACTCATGTGGTATGCCTATGATACCTCCTAGGGAGGTCATAAACTATGATATACAGGATATCTAGTGTAAGTCAGTGGAGGTTCTCCTCTAGCTCAGTCATCTTGTCATCTCCGTGATGTACAAAGCAGGCTCTCACTCACCTATCTATGGGAGATGAACCCCGATTCATGCCAATAACACATATGATGAGAAAAAGTAGGTCTCATTAACATACATAAAAATCATAAAACAATAAAAATAAGAATAAACATGAATGTCTTAGTGTTTTACTCACCCATGTCACCCCACTAAGAATTTACTGGTAGGTCCAAGTGTGGATCTTCTTGGAATTTAATATCAGTGTATGCATAGTCCTCAATCATGAGGATATGATCATCCATCCATCGAAATAATACATCCTTGTACTTGACCTTGGAGCCTCTGCCTCCATGGTGGGCCATAACCTCCACCCATCTCAACATATGAGTATCTTGTGCCCTCAACTCAGTGAAGGCCACTTGTGGCCTCAAGTGTGGTACTCTCTCAATAAAAAATGACAATATGATTGTTCCATAACCAAATTGTTTCAATTATCCTTGCTGACACTTGGTTAGTTTCTCCTTGAAAGTAAATACTATGGATTTTTCCCATTTGAAGACTGTAGGTTCCATTTCCTCCAAGGAATAGAGCACATGAGCATGTGAGGCTTGGTGATCCCCTTGGCTCATCGACATATTCTACATAGTGAACAATATTGTCCAAATACGTAAATCCATGACATCCTTGATGGATATCTTCTTTTCGCACATTTGTGTGTATGGAAGGAAATATCGATTTTTAAGACCCTATGTGGTAATGTCCCCACCTCGAGGACCATCCAATGATATGGGTGCTCCCCACCTGGATAATCCTGTAAGGAAGTATATGTACTCTACTTCCATAGCCAAAATGTGGGCCCATACCTCGAAGTACTGCTGCTCAAGATTCCACATCTTGAGAATGTAGTCTAGAAGCCTCACCTATGACCTCATACTGGGCACATTGAACACTTTCAATAGCACACATCCATGAAGAGAAGCCATAGTCCCATCATCATTTATACCTCTAAAGTCATCGAGATCACACTCTCTTTCCTTCCAAATCACCATTTTTTTCCCAAAATTATCCTGCCAAAACATTAAAATGGAGTATTAGGACTTAAACGCAACCTTTAAAAATACTTTAAATTTATTCTTTTGTTCTATTTTTGCAAATTTCTCGGGAAACTTGCTGCACCTCCTATTCTGCATTAGGACAGAGCATTGCCACCTCATTTTTCTATAGGAAACAACATGGTGTCACCTTGACACCTCCCTACCCAAAAAAGAAAAGAGTGTTACCCAGTAAATGCATTGTTCTCTTGGATAAATTCCCAAAAAACCCTAAAAATTGCATAAAATCAAAATTGGAAACACTGAAAATATGGGAAATTGTCTTAGGAATTACTTGGATCTAACGGTTATGGAAATGGTCGCATGTGGGATCTGTAATCAGCAGTTGAAATATGCACACAAAATGGCTGAAATTTCTCTCCAAATAGTGCAAATACAAGTGGGAACTAATTTTTACTATTTACTATGTTTTATTGTAACACCCTGGTTTTGACCCCGTTTGCATGATGTATATAATATAATTAATCATGGTGAGGAGCTAAAGGAAAAATCCCCACCATCTATTCGATTGTGTATGTTTCGGCAATAGGGATAGTTGCCGATGGTATATCATGCTATCTGGCACATTATAGTTTGGCATCATGTAAACATGCACATCAATTAAAATAAACCTACAGCTAGCTACGACAGTGCAACGTTAAAATGAAAAGGGCATGATTCCAAATGATAAGGGTGGGAGATGTCAAACCTTATTCTATGGGGGGGAACCCATGTGTTACCACCTTGTTTTATTTTCCATCTTCCCTTGTCTCATCCAACCACTTTAATGTCTTGTTTAGTAGTTGAGGCAGTTATGGCTGGGAGTGGAGTGTGGCAGGACTGTCAGTCCTTTCCCACGCGTACACTCCACCAGCAAGTTGACCTCACGTTGGAAGAAACCTCCACTACCATTCTCTCCATGACGCCACTCTTCCCGGGTCTGTTCACTCTCACGAAGGGACGTGCAGGAGGAGGTCAGTTCATTTTTCCTCACGTACCGGTCAGGGGATTCTTTTTTGGTTTTGTGCATGCAGCGAGCTGGAAGAGCGGCCTCAAGGGCATGATTTATACCGTGTATGTGAAATAGCCGTGGTTTTAATCCATGATTCGGGCTTGCTGTTGGTTTAACCCACAATTTGGGTTACTGTCGTTCTTCCCCTGATTTTTGGATGCCATCGAGAGTCCTATTTCTTCTTCCATTTCAGACTGCGTGTGTGTTTCTTTCTTCCATGTTTTTCCTGGGCTGTGTCTTTTCCTTTGCACACAGGATGAGAGTTTGTTCTTTTCCATTTTCTTCCTATGTAAGTTCTCCAGCCATTACATTGGGGAACTATGTGTGTTGTGGGCTCGTGGATGTTGGTTGGTTGTTGATTGCCACATCTCACTAGCTGAGTTTTCATCTGTCCACGCTAGGAGTTTGGCTTCTCCTTTGTTTTGAGACTATGGATTGCTGCCATCATTCATTTTGAGTTTGTGGTTGTTGATGTACCCTGGTTTTGGGTTGCTGCTGAGTTGTTTTGGCCATGTTAGGGCCAAGAACAACTCTGGAGTGTGGTTGGACCTGAGCTGTGTTTCACCTTTTGCTTGGGGTTGTCACCCTGTTTTCTATGCCTTCTTCACAGAGCTGTGAATGGGTTGTTTTGCTGCAGTAGGAAGTGGTTGGTCTTCGGACTGTTGTGAGTGGGATTAGAGGCTGGGTATGAATGAGAAGACTGGTGTTTGAGGCCACTAGCCTAGCATTTAGCCTATCCTAGCTCCTTGATGGCCTGATAAACCCTACTGTGTGGGTTTGGCTGATTGGAAAACCCTGGCTATGTGTAAGCCTGCATTGACCCTTAGTCCTTGAGGAATCATGCCCAGCTCAGGGGTGGCAGTGTTGCTGAGAGATTGATGAGCACGCTGGCCTATGGTTGGGTGGAACGTTGCAGCGATGTAGCTGGTTGCGGGGTGAGTTCTTCATCAAAATATAAGTACTCCTGATTGTTTCATCTCTGCAATTATATCTATTGTTTCATGAATTATGAACATGTTGAATGTTGAAATGTTATGTTTGCTTCCGCTGAATGCTAAGTAACTATGCATATTTGTATGATGGATTATGTGTATTGGTATGTATTATGTTTAAGCTTTTAATATCAGCATTGATTTATGCCATGTTCATGGGGCTGTTTCCCGTATGTTTGGTGTTAGTAGCGTCCTCTTCACCGGTCGGAGGGTCGGGGACGTTATAGAGTGGTATCAGAGCCAGGTTATAGCATGGGCCTGAATGGGCCATGAAGATGTAGTGACAGATCATATGTTGCAACAATTGGGCCTCCATGGGCTGCGAGAATCAGCGACAGAGGCATGTTTCCCTCCCCCCAGTAGAAGAGAAATGAGAAATCAGAGAAGATGACAGGAAAATTTTAGAAATTTTCCTAAGTATGGAAATCATCGGATGGCTTAGGATGAAGCCCACCCGATACGTTGAAGGACTTAGCCAGAAGCTCCTTCGATGCATCGGATATCCTAGGTGGAAGTCCACCCAATGAGGGATGGTCGGAAGGAATTTTCAAGAAAATTTTCTAAGTGTCAATACCGTCGGATCGTCGGAAGACTTAGTTGGAAGACCCTCCGATACAGACCCTAGCGATGGCGAGAGTTAGAGGAAGTCTGATCCGACGAAGCAAATGGAAAGATGATGAAGGCACCAATACGTCGGCTAAGTTGGTAGGTTTGAGCCACAACGGTGGTAGTAGACAGTACATGATTGAGCCGACATGGGTGAAAATTCAAAAATTTTCTAAGTGTTGAGATCATCGAAAGGATTCAGCTGAAGATTGTCGAAACGTCGACACATTTAGATGGAAGGACCTCCGACGCCGTCGGAAGTTGGAGTAGCAATTGTGGCTGGAAGCTTCACGAGAATTCTTTCGATGCAACGGTGGTGGAAGAGAGCCGCAATGGCGGAAACGAAGATGTGTTGAGAGTCGATGCCAATGGGTGAAATAAGCCGATAAAGAGGAAAATTTTGAAGACTTTGAAAATTTGAAAATTTCTCGAAGAATGGAAACCGTCAGCAAAATTTAGCTGTTTGAGCAGCCGATACGGTGGCAAGCATCGAATAAAAATAGAAGATGAGGTTTCCGATGCAGCGGTGAAAGAGAAGAAAAATTTTTGGCGGAGATCTTCCGAAGATCGCCGAAACGTCGGTGAAGGATAGTTGATTGAGTAGCCGATGCGGCAGCGGAAAGAAGAAGAAAAGTTTTTGAAAATTTTTCTAAGTACAGAAAATATCAAAAAACTTTAGAAGATTGGACCACCGACACGTCAGATGAAAGATGAAGATCAGACCGCCGAAGTGTCGGAAGCTCAGAGAACTAGCCGTCTGACAGGTAGAGGATTCGATCGCCGACAAAGTCCAAAAGCGTAGATGAACGGACCGCCGATGAGCCGGGAGAAGCTAGTTGTTTGGTTCACCGATGAGTCTGGAGAAATTAGTTGTTTCAACCACCGATGAGTTGTTTAGCCATGGAATCCACAGATAGTTTACTGCCCAACGTTGCGGATGCCTAAGGAACTATCCACCCGATGGATAGTGGTTCTGGTCGCCGATGCAGCGGAAAGGATTGTGATTCGGATTGGCGATACAGCAGAATGTTAGGTGTTTTGAATGTAGGGTGTCGGAAAAAAATTGTTGGAAAAGGGTCCGATTGGGCCAAAGGAAAATTTTGAGTTTTCAGTGGGATTTCTCAGCGAATTTCAGCTATTTTTCAGTGGGATTTTCAGTTGTTTTTAAAGGGCTAAAAAGGAGAAAAATGGCAGCAATCTTTTGTGCCAGATTGTGTGAAAATCAAAGATTTACCAAAAAAAAGAGAAAAAAGCGAGGGCGCTTCCCTTGACCCACCCTGCAGTGAAGCCACAAGGGGGGCAAGCCCCCTTGACCCCTGTTGTTCCCTGAGACAGTCGTTCTTGTGAAAATAAAATTCTATGTTTTGGGCAAATTAGCCAAACCCATAATTCATAAAGGATGAATGGTGCATTGGAAACAAGATCCACAAGTTACTGAGTGTTCCTCGTTGTATGCACTGAGTTCACCCAATAGAAAAGTTTTCCTGAATATTCCTAGACTTGCTCCTACAGGTGGCTGAAGTTGGCACCCGGACCAAAATACAGTTGTGTGTAAAAATGCAGAGATTTGGTGAAAACCGTCATTTTAGAAGTAGTTTGATTTTCACACCCAAAGTCAGAATGGAGCATGGGGATAGGATTTGGAAAGCGTATCCAGCAGAGAACAGTGGAGAACCACCAGAGTTTGAATGAGGAGCAGAAAAGTACTAGTGGTTGTTTTGACAAACAATGTTGCTATCAATATGGACAAATCCAAGAATTGCATGCCTAGAGGTAGCAAGACCATGAATTCAAACCAGCTATTATGTGGAAGAAGAATTCCATGCAAAGATGAGGGATTTGAAAGGGAAAATTCCTTAACCCCTGTCTTGCTAGCTATATTATATTTTATAATTTTATGCATGAAATGCATGAGGATATGCTTTGCATACATAGCATATTGAGGATTATACATTTATAATGGACCACTAATGATAATTATTAAATTGGTGTTGGCATTAGTGGAAAAACCAATGACAACATGGACATGGCTGAATATGTTGCTGATGCTGACAAATGTGACAAGCAACCATATGGAGAAAGGGATAAAGCAACAAGTCTAGGATAAAAAGTTGGTGAGCAAATTCTGCAATCTCCTGCAAAGGACCAACCAAACTGGTAATGCCAAGGGTGTAAGTAGGACCCATGAAGGTAAGAGTTTGATTATGACGAATTCCAAGGAGTGGTAAAGGTAAGAGACCTCATACCATGTGGATATTTGAATGTTATACTACATTCATATAGAAAGGTGTCATGCATGTATATGTTGATGATATAGATTATAGTAATGTATCCTATATGAAGTAGTCATGGTTAGGCCATGCATGGTATGTTGAATGCATAGTATTCCTGAATCAATGCAAGGTAGCATTGAATGGATATGCATTAAAAAGATTTTATGAATCTTGTAGTCATGCATTGAATGGATACATATGAAGGGTGTGAGTGACTGATTGCATAAGTATAGGTGCAAATGTTGTGATGCATTGCATGAATGCATTGAGCTGAGTGCATGTGATATTATGAATAACTAATGGCTGAAATGATGAATTGATGACAATTCAGGAACCATTTCAAAGGTTGTTATGAATGCAGGATTTTAAGTGCATAAAGAGGATAGTCATGATCAATTGGCTGCCGAAAATGCTCTATGGAAGGGCAAGGTGGTACAAATGATACACTTGTGAAGTAAGGAGTATCTAAACATTTCATTTAATTTGCATAAATGATGTGACTATACCTTGCAAATGTTAGTATGATAATGATTACGTGAAGTAAATGAGCTTTGGTAATATTGATGTGATTAACAGCTGGAAGTATTTGAATTTTATAAATTATGAAGATGCTTTAGTGATGGTTGCAGCAATGAAAAGGTTATAGCATCTAGACTTACCAAGTGTTTGGTTGATTGAAGCTCAGGTTTTAGGTAGATTACTTAGAGCATGGCAATGAGAGTAAGACCATGAAAAATGTCGAAATATACCATGTGAAAGAGCGAAACCTTATGAGAAGAGTCTCATGGCTGTGAAAATAGTTGGTATGCATAATGGGTTGTTAAATTTGAATTGTGAATTTCAGATTTAAGAAATTGCTGACAACTACTAATCACTATTGGCTTGCATAAGATTGTGTCAAGAGGACGCATTGTAAGTGGGTATTCATATTATGCTAGAAGCATAAAATTATAATGGGCATAATAGTGCTACTTACAAGAGACCCACAAATGAGGATCACCTCATTGCTAAGCAAATCAATTTATGTAGTATACAGAGTTGCAAATTCCTATTGAATCTGATTACTGATGTCATTGCTTGGTTATGGAACAATCAATTTGGATTGTATTATCAGATAATGATTGATTGTTTGGATATTTGTACACACTGCAGGAAGATCATGTGTGATGGACTGCAAGAGCCAAACTTCATGGGAAGGTTTTCCCTTATCTTGGAAATGGGTTTCGGGTGAAACTCCATTGGACATTTTGGAAATGTCTCATCTACACTGCATGTTTGGAAAGTAACATGAGTGAGATGGTATAAATTATGTCGGTAAGACATGTGTGGATATGAAATGTAAGAAGGAGTTGGGATGGCTAACCGAGGGACTATCAACTTAGAGAAGGGATCGCCATTCCTCCTTAATGAAGGAATACTGCGTCAGCAAATGGATAAGTGTTCTGTGACCCTTGCTAATAATATGCATGTCAAATTATTAAAATTCCATATGCAGAACATGTTTTGATTTTATTTCCATTATGACCGATTGCTTGAGTATGAATAGGGTCTACATGGCTCACACCAGAAAGGGGTGCACACTTTCCCGATGTCGGATCATGAAAGGGTTTTCATTATTGATTACACCCTAGGGAGTGGACGCACTTCTGGTGTCTCAATACTTGATAGTGAATGATATGAAATATGATTACAGTTTTAGAGCAATAACATTGTTGAGTTTGCTTATATTTCTTGTGTTGGTAGGCTAAATAGATGCAGTTGGGTGTTGCACCCTAAAGAGAAAAAGGAAAATGGTTGTTGTGAGGGGTTGTGGAGTAAGGGTTATTGTTGATATAAGTGTGCATTATTGTTGATATAAGTGTATGTATTATTGTTGATATAAGTGCATGTTGGTATAAGTGTATGTTGGGTTGTTATGTGCCTGGGGATCCATAGTAGATCCTAGACCTGGAAATGGTCGTGGTAAAGTTCCAAGCCCAGTCGACATGAGGGTGTACTGGATGGACATTAACTATTTGATGTTGTGGAGTAGCCTGCGTGCTGACCTAGCAGCCAAGTCCATAGGCGATCCTAAGTCTTGCAAAGCGAAGCAGGATCCTGTGGACCAACGAGGAAATGCATAATATAGATAAGTATTGGATTATTTTGCTTATGAATGTACATATGTATATGATTGGGTTATGATGTTTTAAGATCTTGTTCTAGAGATAAAACCGATGAGAATAAACTAAACATGTGAATCTATTCAATGTTTGGATATAGGTATCGCTGGGAGCAAGGACTATGAGAGCATCCTAGGGGTGCATGTGGACATATGACTGTCCTAGAGAGCTCAGAACGAGTGGTAATGGAAAAGGTGCTAGTAAGACTATGGAGGTCCTAGCAGCCAAGACAAACCATGTGGAGAGACTCCATGGTTTAGGGGTCTGGAATAGATCAAAGACACTAAGTGTCATGACCAAGAGGGATTGGTCCAGCATTCATGGTGAAGTGAAAGAGGTTGAGAGCATGAAAAGCCACAGTTGTGGTGTGGGTTCTAGGATGGAACAAAGCAAAGAGGGGAAAAACTCTTGCTGCTCTCTCTTGCCCCTTATATATATATATATATATTCCTCGTGAAAACAAAATATTGTTGAATGCATGTATGACAAAAAATGGAATGTGTATATTTGCTTAAAGTAATTTGTGAATGCTGGAATGGTTAACTCCCTGCCCAAGAATGGACATGAATGAGCTCGTGTGCTTGTTGGGAAGGCATGAAAAATATGAAAGCCTCCTTGATGAGACTTGAACTGTCATGCCAATTGGGTAATTAACCGACTGATTTTAATGTATATATTATGCTTGGTCTGACAGAATTTCAATGGTGCATTTCACAGGTGAGAAAAGTGAAACCCGATGGTGCACATTGATCATGGCAGCAGATCAAAAGTTGTTGGACTTGGATGGAAGTATCCTTCAAATGATTTCCAAGACCCAAGAAAATCTTGGGGGGGATGCTCAAGATACAGAAAAGGCAGAATGAAATGAACCACCAGATTTTGCAAGACTCTATTGGTTTGCAAAGGGAGGTGAAAAGCCTTATGGAGGCAATCGGAAAAGAAAAGGAAGGTAGATCATTGATGGGACATTCCTCCAAGCGACCCATTAAGAAGTGGTCAAGGCATGAGGACTCAAAGGAAATTGAGCAGGTAAAGATGAAGCAGCCAGTGAAATGTTGGGAATGCAGAGGACATCATTTATGTTGGGACTGCCCAATGAGGGAACATGATGAGGGCAATAGCCGTAAAGTTCCTAGACTTTGGGATAAGCTGAAAGCTGAGAACTAGCAGGAGTAGTTCATGGAAGTCGAGGGACTTGGTCTTGAACGTTCAAAGTAAATAATTGAACGTGGGACAGATCTGCAAAATTTTGAAATTTTTGATGTGCAATTGTATATGTTTTGTATATGTATTCCTGTGTATTGGAACACCGAGGGCGGTGTTATTCCAAGGGGGAGGGGAATGTAACACCCTGGTTTTGACCCCGTTTGCATGATGTATATAATGTAATTAATCATGGTGAGGAGCTAAAGGCAAAATCCCCACCATCTATTCGGTTGTGTATGTTTCGGCAATAGGGATAGTTGTCGATGGTATATCGTGCTATCTAGCACATTATAGTTTGGCATCATGTAAACATGCACATCAATTAAAATAAACCTACAGCCAGCTACGATGGTGCAATGTTAAAATGAAAAGGGCATGATTCCAAAGGATAAGGGTGGGGGATGTCAAACCTTAGTCTATGGGGGGGAACCCATGTGTTACCACCTTGTTTGATTTGCCATCTTCCCTTGTCTCATCCAACCACTTTAATGTCTTGTTGAGTAGTTGAGGTAGTTATGGCTGGGAGTGGAGTGTGGCAGGACTATCGGTCCTTGCCCACGTGTACACTCCACTAGCGAGTTGACCTCATGTTGGAAGCAACCTCGACCGCCGTTCTCTCCACGATGCCACTCTTCCCGGGTCTGTTCACTCTCACGAAGGGACGCGCAGGAGGAGGTCGGTTCATTTTTCCTCACGCACCGGTCGGGGGATTCCTTTTTGGTTTTGTGCATGCAGCGAGATGGAAGAGTGGCCTCAAGGGCACGATTTCTGCTGTGTATGTGAAATAGCCATGGTTTTAATACAGGATTCGGGCTTGCTGTTGGTTTAACCCACGATTTGGGTTGCTGTCATTCTTCCCCTGATTTTTGGATGCCGTTGAGAGTCCAATTTCTTCTTCCATTTTGGACTATGTGTGTGTTTCTTTCTTCCATGTTTTTCCTGGGCTGTGTCTTTTCCTTTGTGCATAGGCTGAGAGTTTGTTCTTTTCCCTTTTCTTCCTGTGTAAGTTCTCTAGCCATTACATTGGGGAACTGTGTGTGTTGTGGGCTCTTGGATGTTGGTTGGCTGTTGATTGCCACATCTCGCTAGCTGAGCTTTCCTCTGTCCATGCTAGGAGTTTGGCTTCTCCTTTGTTTTGAGACTGTGGATTGTTTCCATCATTCATTTTGAGTTTGTGGCTGTTGATGTACCCTGGTTTTGGGTTGCTGCTGAGTTGTTTTGGCCATGCTAGGGCCAAGAAAAACTCTGGAGTGTGGTTGGACCTGAGCTGTGTTTCACCTTTTGTTTTGGGTTGTCACCCTGTTGTCTATGCCTTCTTCACAGAGCTGTGAATGGGTTGTTTTGCTGCGGTAGGTAGTGGTTGGTCTTCGGACTGTTGTGAGTGGGATTAGAGGCTGGGTATGCATGAGAAGACTGGTGTTTGAGGCCACCAGCCTAGCATTTAGCCTATACTAGCTCCTTGATGGCCTGATAAACCCTACTGTGTGGGTTTGGCTGATTGGAAAACCCTAGCTATGTGTAAGCCTGCATTGACCCTTAGTCCTTGAGGAATCATTCCTAGCTCGGGGGTGGCAGTGTTGCTGAGAGATTGATGAGCACGCTGGCCTATGGTTGGGTGGAACATTGCAGCGACGTAGCTGGTTGCGAGGTGAGTTCTTCATCAAAAGATAAGTAATCTTGACTGTTTCATCTCTGCAATTATATCTACTGCTTCATGAATTATGATGAACATGTTGAATGTTGAAATGTTATGTTTGCTTCTGCTGAATGCTGAGTAACTATGCATCTTTGTATGATGGATTATGTGTCTTGGTATGTATTATGTTTAAGCTTTTAATATCAACATTGATTTCTGTCCATGTTCATGGGGCTGTTGCCCCTATGTTTGGTGTTAGTAGCGTCCTCTTCGCCGATCGGAGGGTCAGGGACGTTATATTTATACTCTATTTTCTGGGTTTTATTTTCATCATTTTATTAAATATTTACCATTAAATAGTTCCATAAAGCCTAGTTTTTAATATTTTAAGGGTCGAATAGTCATTTTGAAGTTTGCAGGATATGGAGAATCTATTTTTTTGAATATGAATGAGTTTACTTTTTACTTTTTCGTTCTCACACAAAACAAAAAAATCTCTTGAGCGTTGTTTTCAAAATTTTAGTCATGCTTTTTAAACCTAGTACTAAATTTATGAGTCAAGTTTTACTTATTTTTTAGGCTTATTAAACCTTTTTTCATGAAAATAAACCCTAGTAGAGTCTTCTTTAAGATATATCCGGACTCTCAAAATGTGAAAATATCTCCAAGTGTGACTTGTCTTCTTCACACTCGTAAAAGGACCTGAAGAGTCTTCTTTTTGTCAATAGTTTACCCCTTTTTTGGTTCGTATCAACTAAATTACGAAAAAGGAATACTCCAGTCGTTGACTAGAAGAGTTCTCTACGGTATTATTTTATACTTTTTCGGGCCTCAGAGACTAAATCATACAAAAAAGGACACTCTAGATTCTTCTTTTGTTTCCTTTAGACTCTCTAAACGTGAACGGTACCAAGTTTATTTTCAATGGACCCATTAAACTAAACAATGAGAGACCCTCTTGTGGGAATGAACCCCTCCTTTCTCAGGTTCAGAAAACATGTGAGAAAGGAATTATCACATGATAAGCTACAATGAGTGTTTGGTACCCTCTTTGAACTCGTAAAAATGAAAATAGGTACTCATTAATCATGACGGGGAAAGTAAGGGGAGGGAACTATATTCCATTTGCAATAATGGCAATTTGTAGTCACCTTTGAACTAGACACTTGTCTGCATTTCTTTCAGTAAAATGGGTATTCAACTTGTTTCTGAGTCAATCCACTTTCATGATTTATGTCACTCCTTTGAGTCATTCAAATAATTCCTCATCCATCGTCGCATGATGTATTGGTATCCGCCTCGTCAAGTCAATGCTACCAAGAAAGTGGTCGTGCCACCTTATGTTCAAAGGAAAATTATGTTGAGAATTTGCATCTGTAGTAAAAATATAGCTTTGTGTCAGTTACCTTTGAGTCAGTCGTATGGTTATTTCATACTCAAATTCTAGAACTTTGTTCCGAATTTAATATCATTGTTGTGGGATTCATCATGGACCTCCTTCGACGAGACTATTCCTGTTGACTTCAGTTCATCATCTAGGAATTATTATTAGAAACAAAGTACTACCTTGAGATTTTTATACATCAATAAAATATTCTCTCGCTTTCGAAAATAAGTTTACATCACTAACCTTTGATCAAAAGATTCAACTGAGTGTTCAACATCAAATTATTTATTCACATTCGGAGGAATGTATTGGGGTACCTTGGGAATCATCCACATCAACGGTGATCTCCCTCGCACTTGTTAACGACTCTCATCATTGGCCAGTAATCAATTTATTTCTACCATGTTTGACATCAGAACATTGTAATCACATGGATAGAATCGTAATTTGCTGAAAATGAGATGAATACATTGGTTATCCATTAAGTGCTCATTGCTTTCCCTAGGTTGCGATGGAGTATTTGTATGAGTCCTAGCATGGATCCACATTTTTATGGTAATGGTTGTGCTCACATTTGCATCTATATGACATAGATGTACATTGTATGTCTAGTATCTATGTCCAAGTTTCAGTCTTCTTCGCATGGATCTACGTTGTATTCTAGTAGCCATGATTTTTTTGTGCTTCACATGGATCTGTGTTTTATTAGTTAGCAGCCATGATGAAATTCATATGGACATGAATCAAAGTGTCAATGCACTACAAAATAATATTGGATGTTGAATATCTCTGATCAGTGAACTCTTTCCTTGAAGTGATAATAGGTTCTTACAAATCCTTCACCTATCCTATCCCTCTAGCCTCATGCTTTGGGGGGAATTATGTTAGACATATTTCTCATCATCATCATGTAATGAGAATCATACATCAGAATTTTCCTAAAATAATCAATTTGTGAATTTTCATATGATTTATCATTAGTGATTTCATTCCTTTGATCTCCATTGCACTTTCCTTGTGGTCAATCTTCCTTACCTCTATTAGTAACACCTTTTTGATATTCCTCATGCCCAGATTTACAAAAATGAACTCCCTAAAAACACCATGAGGAATATCACAAATAAAAAAAAATAAACATTGTAGCACTCAACGCGATCTTTCCAACGGTACCAAGAGTGCTCCAATCCGACTTCGCGATCAAAAGTTATCGCAAAAATACCATAATATTCTATTTTTCTCTAATTTTTGCTTCTCTTTCTACATTTTTCTTATTAAGGATACATTTTGGTCTTGTTAATTCCTTATTTAGTAAGAGATAGATTATGGTGGCCAACAGTGCATGGTGATGTAGTAGATTACAATAGAAGCTACGATGCATGTCAAAGAATGGGGAAAGCATCACACAGGGATGAGATTCCATTGGTACCTTAGGTAACATTACAACTATTTGACAAGTGGGAAGTATATTTCATAGGACCTATCAATCCACCAAGAAAAAGAACAGGTGCAAGATACATCATCACATTTATTGATTATCTAACAAGAGGGGCTGGGGAAACATTAGTAAGGGACTGAACAACTACAACAATAGCAAGGTTTCTTTTCGACAATGTGGTCACCCGGTTTGGATGTCCAAATATATTGATGAGCAATCAAGCTACACATTTCATCAATCAGACAATTAGAGAGATGAAAGAGGAATTCCAAATACAACATAGAATAAGTACTCCATATCACCCACAAGAAGATGGAACATTTGAAGCATTCAAAAATATATTGGAAAACACACTTACAAAGGTATGCAACACAAATCATGATGATTGAGATCTAAAAATCCCTGCAATACTATGGGCCTCTAGAACGACATGGAAAAGACTGATAGTTTAGACACCATTCAATTTGGTCTATGGAAAAGAAGCAGTGATTCCTATGGAGTATATTTTTCCTAGTCTGTGGATCATAGCAGTAACAGAAATGAGTGATGAAGGAGCAATTGAGGAAAGAATAACACAGTTGTTACAACGATAGAAAGTATTTGAAGCACCCAAGTAAGCTTTAAATGAATTGACTTGGTCCTTACATCATAAATGGTATTAATAACGGAGGTGTGGTGCAGTTGAAAAAGTTAGATGGAACACTTTTTCCAAACCTTGTAAACGAAAGTTGGCTAAATACCTATAAGGATAGCTCGGTGCAATACCACTAAAAGAAATTGCAGATAAAGAGAGAGAGAGAGAGAGAAGTTTTGATAGAGTCTGTTGACAAAAATAAATGTGACAACAAAAGTGGATTGGCCCAAGACAAGGTTGGGATCTTATTGACATCTGACGGAATGTGAACTATTCAAAATGGGAAATAAGTGAAGTAGTTACGATAGGGAGGTTGATGTTGTTGGATTCATTTTCAATCCACGTATCATTATTTGTCTTAATTAGCCTAATTTACCACTTATCCTAAGTTTTAACTCAAACATGTCACTGGATCTCCTCCTCCCATCGGGAATCCTAAATGAGCCTCCTCCTTTAATCAGGGAGCAAATCTAGGTTGATCTGCTTGACTTATGCGCCCCACTTAGTGACCTGGGAATTGCTTCACATAATTTTCAGTTAACTAGAGTGTGAAAGGTTCCTTTCCCATGATTTTATTTAGTTTTGATCTAAATTCAGTTAACTGGAGTGTTAAAGGCGCCCTCACCTAACTTTGGTGACTCAGTTAAGTTTATCTCAACTAAATGAAGTCAGATATGCGCCTCCACCTACTTGTTGGCATGCAGTTGAGTTCTATTCAGTTAAACTCATTCTAAACTGCATCCGAGTCTATTAGAGTCAATTTATGTTGGATTTAAGTGGTTAAATGATGTGTCAAGTAGTGTTAATTGAGAATTAATCCACTCTCATGCACTCAAATAAAATCACCTCTCTTGGATTCAAATTGCTTGGCTATTCATTCCATTGTATTGCATTGTAATCTATCTATTATGATTAACGATTAAGAAATACACTGCTGGAAGAATTTTGCACAGTTTCTGGCATTCATTGAGTAAATTGATCTGTACCAATTTGCAGGAACTTTTGTCTTGATTCTATGATTGATGTGCCTCAATTTTATATGGTATCAGAGCCATGGAAGGACAAGGAAACACTTCTATATATTTTTTTATGGAACTTTGATGAAGATTGAGAAAAATTGCTCAAAAATATTCCAACACTGCACTAAAAGCGGATATTTTTCCACATAAGTACTGGAATATTAGCTTTTCTCCCTCTGAATTCATTCCAGAGAACTCTATCCAAGCATAAAGAAACTCCAAAGGTGCAGGTTGTTCAACATTATTTTGTTTTTTTCATGTGATTGTAGGTATCTCATAATCTCCTATTGCATTCACTATAGCTGGAAAATGGACTCTTCCTCTAGCCTCTCTTCTCACTCCTTTCAACCATCATAAGTGGAAATATGGAAATATGATACAGAGATAACATTGGGATCCAAGGGACTCTTCAGAGTCACCATGGGCACGGAGCCAGATCCAAATTCAGTAGTAGAGAAATCAAAATATTGGAACAAACTTGATGAAACGTATCGTTTCCTATGCCTCTCCATTTCAAAGGATATCCTTTTCCATCTCAGCTGATTGAATACTCCCAAATAAGTGTGGGAACAACTTGATAAAGTCTTTGGAAATCAAGATTAATTGAGATCCTATCAGCTGGAGAATGAACTGATCTCTTTCTATCTGGGAAATTTTGAGACCATAAATTAATTATTCACTAAGTTTAAACATCATGTGCTTCAATTGAAGAAATGGGGAGTTGAGAAGAAAGATGATCAACTAATTCTTTATATTCTTTCGAAGCTAGGAACAGAATAATTTGTCTTTCTCTCTACCCTCCATACCGGAAATCTCACAATTCCAAATTGGAAGATTCCTACCTTGAATGCATTCATTGAATCCCCAGCCAATGAGCATAATAAAATTGTTCAAATGGGATCCATGAGATTCTCCAAAGATCAATATTTGTTTTCTAGATGACCCAAGGCTTTGAATGAAAAAGGAAATAAAAATAAAGAGAAGAACAAGTCTGATCCTCCCAAGCAGAAGGACAAAAAACAACAGTCAGATGATCCCTCAGGCTCGAGGAAAAAAAACAAATGGGAAAAGAGAAGAAAAAGTTCTCTTATTATGGAAGAGGAATTCATCCCAAAATCTCTTACATGAAGAGGAATATTGATAATATGTCCCTTCTCTTTGAGAAAAACAACATCACTCTTCCAGAAGGTGCAAGGAAAAAGGATATTGGAGATCAAAATAATCATCTTGAAAGAGGTCATGCATTCATGGACAGTGTTTCGAATTCTAGAGATCTCCTCATTGAATCTTTAGCTTTGAATCATATGGTTGCATGCAAGGATTATTTCATGCCACTAGATTCTAATAGCTGCATCTCCATCCACATGGGAGATGACTCACAAGTCTCATCAAAAGGAAAAGGTGCTATTCATCTAGAACATGGAAGCTTTAAGAATGCTATATATGTTCCCTATTTAGCCTCAAATTTTATTTCTGCATATCAAATGACACACATTGTTTTACCTAAAATATTTGTATTCATCCCCAATGATGTTGATATTTCTAAGATAGCCATAGGAAAATCTCATTGCAGTAGGAAAAGCAAATCATGCTACAAAATCCTATGAGTTTTCCAATTTTGTGCCTTATTCAAAGTCAAGTTCCCTCCTGAATCATGGAAATGAGGTCATTCAAATGTGGCATGAGAGTTTTAAACACCTAAAATATAAATATTTATATCTTCTACAAAATTATTCCATGGTGGAATTCCTCCTGGATATGAAATCCTCAAAAGGGATCTGCAAGGGATGCATAGTCGACAAGCAGCCTAAGCATAAGCTTGATCGAGGAAAAGATAGAAGAGCTTCATGTATTTTTGGGCTGATTCATAGTGATATTAGTGGTCCAATTCGAAATAACTCCATGAATGGATAAAGGTATGTTCTTACATTCATAGATGACCTTTCAGGATTTACATGGGTCTACTTTCTCAAAAAGAAATCAAAAGTTTTTGAAAAAATCAAAGATTTTAAAGCTTCCATTGACACTGCTACTGGGAGTAAGATCAAATATATCATATATTGTAATGGAGGGGAATACATAAAATAATATCCTCTACAACTTTTTGTGGAAAATGGAATAAATATCCAACACACTGTTCCCTACACACCTTCGCGAAATGGTGCAGCGGAAAGGAAAACCCAAGCACTAAAAGAGATGACAACATGTATGCTTTAGTCAAAAGATTTGGCTGCAAATATTTGGGATGAGTATATGAATTTTCATTCATACATTTACAATATAGTCCCACACTCATCCATCAAAGGTATAACCCATTTTGAATCCTACACTGGTCATAAGCTTGATGTGTCCAATCTTAGGGTTTTCGGGTCCAGTGCATGGGCTAGAATTCCACTTGATAAGAGAAAATATTTGGAGCCACAGAGTGTGGAGTAAATCCTAATTGGATACGATGAATAAGAAAAATAACACAAGCTCTTGAATATCATATTAAAAAATATATTCATCGAGAGAAGTGTCCTCTTTGAAGAACCTCTTCAAGATCTGCAACTAGTGGAGGAAGAAACTACCAAACTGCTTCCTCTTTCTGATGAAGATTTTGGAGATAAAAATGAAAGTATATTTTATTATATTTCAGATGATATTTTGGATATCGACAAGAATAAATAATCAAGTTCTGAATCATATCCAAATTATCCCTCTTAGCTACCAAAGTGGACAGAAAAGACTCTCTCATATGTCGGGTCAAACATTGGAAATCCTGTTGATCCAAGGAGAACTCGAGCAGAATTTCAAAGAGCAGTTATAGCTATTTCATGCACTAATACTTTTTTGTATAATAAATTCTTCATTACTATTGGATATTATCCAAAATCATATCATCATGCCCACCATGATCTTAGATGGCAAGATGCTATGGATGAAGAAAATCACTCTCTCCAGAAAAATGCAACATGGGAACTAGTTTCTCTTCCACCTGGGAGGAAACTTGTTCAATGAAAATGGGTCTACAAAACCAAGTTTCCTGTAGATGGTTCAACCTAAAACTATGAAGCAGGTTTGGTATAAAAAAATTTCTCACAATATCAAGGAGTGGACTATAAAGAAAAATTTTCACTAGTGGAAAAAATGGATTCTTTTCGGCTAGTTTTGGCCATTTCCGCATACAAACACTGTGAGGTGCGCCACATGGATGTTGTAACACCCCAGTTTTGAAGCCATTTGCATGATGTATATATAATGTAATTAATCATGGTGAGGAGTTAAAGGCAAAAATCCCCACCATTGATTTGGTTGTGAATGTTTTGGCAATAGGGGTAGTTGCCGATGGTAAGTCATGCTATCCGGCACCGTATGGTTGGGCATCATGTAAACACGCACATAAATTAAAAATAAACCACAACCAGCTACAGCAGTGCAAGGTTGAAATGAAAAGGGCATGATTCCAAAGGATAAGGGGTGGGGGATGTCAACCTTGGTCTATAGGGGAAAAACCCATGTGTTGCCACCTTGTTTAATTTGCCATCTTCCCTTGTCTCACCCTTGTCAACCTCTTTATTGTTTTTGTTGAGGTAGTTGGGGCAGTTAATGCTAAGTGGTGGTGGTTGTGGCAGGACTATACATCCTTGCCCATGTACCCACTACACCAGCGGACTTCCTCTTCTCTCGCGTGGGGTAGAATAAACATTCTTCCATGACCTTCCATTCACTCCACTCCTTCCCTGGTCGGTTCATGCTCACGCAGGAGCTGAAGTCTGTTCATCTTCCTCACGCCAAGGGGAAGCATGTTCATCCGCGCGCATAGGGGAGCTGTTCACGCTCACAAAGGGATGCGCAGGTGGATGATGTGGCTGTATGTTTTCCCCACCGGCTGATTTGTGGCCCGTGCATATGTTTTCCTCTGTGTTTTTGCGGTTTGGTGTGAGTGCTCTCACGCATAGACTGGTTGAGGTCATTTTCCCCACGTTGTGAGCCGTGCTCACTGATTATGTTTGGGACTGTTGTCTTCCCCATGTCTTGTTGGGCTATTGTTGCACCCTGGTTTTGGGTTGCTGTTGAGTTGTTTTGGCCACACAAGGGACAAGAACAACTCTAAGTTTCCTTGTCGGCTTGAGCTATGTTTTGCCTTTGTTTGGGACTATCACCGGTTGTATTTTCCTTCTTCACAGGGTTGTGAAGGGATTGTGTTGCTGTGGTATGCAGTGGTTGGTCTTCGGACTGTTGTGAGTGGGATTAGAGGCTGGGTATGCATGAGAAGTTGGTGTTGAGGCCACCAGCTTGGCATTTATCCTATCCTAGCTCCCTGATGGCCTGATAAACCCAACATAGTTGGCTTGGCTATGCTTTGTGTCTCCTTGGCTATGTGTAAGCCTACATTGTCCCTTATTCCTTGAGGAATCATGCCCATCTCGGGGGTGGCAGTGTTGCTGAGAGATTGATGAGAATGCTGGCCTATGGTTGGGTGGAACGTTGCAGCGACGTAGCTAGTTGCGGGGTGAATCCTTCATCAAAGATAAGTATTGCTATTTCATCTCTGCAATTTTATCTATTGTTTTATGAATTATGATGAACATGTGGATGCTGGAAATGTATGTGTGTTTGCTTCTGCTATATGTTGATGAAATTGTGCATCTTGTATGATGGAATGCACCCTTGTATGCATTATGTTAAGTTTTTAATTTCAGCATCCAATCCTTGTTCGTGTTCATGGGGCTGTTTGCCCGTTTGTTTTGGCATGTAGTAGCGTCCTGTTCGCCGGTCGGAGTGTCGGGGACGTTACATATGTGAAGAGTTATTTTCCTCATGGATATATGTAGGAATATATCTACATGAATAATCCTATAAGTTACATATCATATCCGACATTATTTTGTAGAATTCGGAAAAGGATTGTATGGCTTAAAATAGGCCCCAAGAGCTTGGTATGCAAAGATGGATTCCTTTCTGTTGTCACAAAAATTTGCAAGATGTAAGTCTGATTCAAATGTGTACCTACATAAATATGAATTTAATTTTCTGATTATATTTATCTAAGTTTATTATTTATTAATTATGGGAAGCATACTTGCTTCAATTAGCTTCATAAAAACCATTTTACATGAAGTATTTGACATGAGTGATTTAGGCCTACTGAAGCAATTTCTTGGCCTAGAAATCACTCAGGATTTTGATGGGATAATGATCACCCAATAAAAATATTCTTCATACCTACTATTTAATTTAATATTTCAGAATTTAAGGCTGAACCATTCCCATTCCTCTCAGTAATCAATCTTGAGGAGGGGGATTCTACAATGTTGGTGGATTCTACTCTCTACCAGCAATTGATTGGAAGTATCTTGTACTTGAAACATTAGAGGCCTAATATTTCTTATGAAATTAATGTTGTATCAAGGTACATGAAGCAGCCTCATGAACTTCATTGGAGGGAATCCAAAATTATTATACAGTATGGGCAGGGTACTAGACACTTTGGCATCCACTATGCTGCAGATTCTGAAATAGACTTAGTGGTATTCATAGATTCAGATTGGGTTGTAGATAGCAATGATTGGAAGTCCACTTCCAGCTATGTTTTCATTTTTAGTGGTGGGCCTATTTTCTGGTCAAGCAAAAAGCAAGAAACCATTTCCTTATCTTTAGCAGAGGAATAGTATCAGGCAGCGGTCAATGCATGCATTCAAGAAGTTTGGCTACAAGGTATTCTATCATAGTTCGACATTTGTAGCACACTTCTACTGTATTTTTTTTGGCAATCATAGTTCTTTCAATATCTTGACAAATCCAATTTAGAGATAAAGAAACAAACACACCGAGATCCACATGCACTACATCAAAGAGCTTGTGCATGACATAACAATTGTTCTGCAATATTGCCACAAATTAGCAAATTGCAAACATCTTCACCAAGAGCTTCACCGAGAAGAAGTTATCTTACCTTCGTTCACTGCTAGGGTGAGTTACATTATGGTAAAGATATATTATATTCTTCAGTGTTCAGTTTGATTGGGGGGTTTCTTTCCCACTGGGATTTTTCTCTTTCCTCACTTATTTTTTTTAGCATTTTATGATTATTTTTGTACGAGGAGACCTATGGTCTTTGTTATCGAGGAACTATTTTTGTTACTCCTACACATGATATTAGCTTAAGGGAGGTGTTGGTGTCATTTTCCAACCACACATCATTATTTGGATTAATTATCCTAATTTACCACTTATCCTAAGTTTTGACTCAAACATGTGACTACATCATCAAACTGGATCTAGACCTCCTTCAATCGGGGAGCAGAACTGAGCCTCCTCCTTCAATTAGATTAAAAATATGGGTTGATCTGCTTGACTTATGTGCCCCACTTAGTCAAATGGGAGCTTCTTCACCTACTTTTCAGTTAAATGGAGTGCTAAAGGAGCCTTTCCCATGATTTGATCTAATTTTGATCTAAATGCAGTTAACTGGAGTGTTAAAGGTGCCCTCACCTAACTTTGGTAGCTCAGTTCAGTTTATCTCATCTAACTTAAGTTAGATAGGAACCTCCACCTACTTGTTTGCATGTAGTTGAGTTCTATTCAGTTAGACTCGGTCTAAACTTCCTCCGATTATATTAGAGTCAATTTATGTTGGATTTAAGTGGTTAACTAATGTGCCAAGTGGTGTTAACTGACAAGTAAGCCAATCTCATGCACTCAATTTGAATGACCTCTCTTGGATTCAAATTTTTTTGATATTCATTCCATTGTATTACATTGTAATCTATCTCTTCTTATTAATGATTAAGGAATACATTGTTGAATTCCTTTTGGCACAGTTTTTGGTATTCATTGAGTAAATTCATTTGTATCAATCTGTAGTAAATTTTGTCTTAATTCTAAGATTGTTCTGCCTCAATTTTATAGACGCTGCAAGTTGGGAAAATCTACATTTAATGACAAATGAGTATGTCGGATTTCAAAATTTGGCGGATGATTTGGTCAATCGACATAGGATTTTGCAATGATGATCCAAGATCCACTTGAAATTAAAAATCAGACGTTATAAAAGCAGCCCAAAGGGCATGGTTCGATCCGTTGTGTAATTTGAGAAGATGGGTTAGAACGAAGATTAGAAAAGAAGAGAAGTGGAAAAGATTCCATGGCACATATTATTTTGTGCATGAGTACACAAGAAACACCATGGGTGATAGAAACTATCATTGAGGAACAACCGGAGATTGTGTCTGCACCTATGCAGACACTTAGGAATAAGAAAAGTGTCAGTCGAGAAATAACTCTAGAAAGAATATCCCAAATGACCCATAGATCTACATGGGACACAACAATAGAAGAAGAAGGCCCATCGACCACTGTGGATGATGAAATGACATCAAGAGGAAGACAGTTAGGGCCAATGATAGAAGGCATTCCAGAATACGTTCCACAAGGGAAGGACGAGGCACCAAAAGTACAACTTGGAAAGAATGGAAAGTATACAATCAAGATGCTAGCGATACCAAAGGGTGTCCATGTAACACATAACATAATGCAACAATTGAAAAAGTTGTAGTATAGATACCATGACATACTAGCATACCCAGAATGCACTAAGGAAACATATGAGGCAAGAGCGAATGGAGAAGGAGGTCTGATCACAAGAGAACCAACGCAGTGGGAATTGGGATTGCATCGATCAAGGATCTTGTCAATAATCCATATGCCCCATTTCGGGAGATTGACGGAAGTAAATTCATGTGTAAAGAAGATATTGGCTTTCTTTCATGGCAGATATTTATTGTTGGGAACTAAAATTCCAATTATAGTTGATCTAATTTCGTTGATCACAGGATTACCCAAGGCATGGGTAGATTCATTAGGAAAAGGATAATTACAAGAAATTGGCTGCAAAACTAAGGACCAAATACAGGGTAGAGAAGGACACCATAGTATACCTAATTGACAGAATAAATGATCAGGTGGTTAGAATCACAACAAAGTTGCTGATGATTAAAATTGTAAGTAAAAATTGACCTCATCAATGCACATTAGGGGTCATTACATCTGTAGAACAGTGTGCAGCAAGAAAGAAAATGAACTGGTAGCTTTTTCTATTGAATGAATTGATGGAGGATGTGGTACTAGCACAAGAGACACATAATCCATTCACATATTCATGGCTATTAATATTTATTGTGCTGGTTAGATGGATGGAACTAATGCACTACCAAGGGATGGAGACTGAAGTTGTCAATGTATGTTGAGGAGCACGATACAAAAAGTTGTAGGTGATAAATGAGAAATAGATTTCAATAAATAATAATATCCAATTCTATAGTTAGTTAGACGCGTTGAGAGTGGAAGCGGTAAAGGGTCCGCTCCTGACAGAAAAATCCATGCAGAAGTATCGAAGAATTACAGGTTTGTTGATACGGCCTCAAGCCATATTCATTTAGGCACATGAATACCCAAAGAAGCAATGGCTAATGATGTAGTACAAGCCTAGCGATGAAGAACTGGGTGCCATAGTGGAGGAATGACAGAAACAATGGAAGGTTCCGATCAATGAAGACTGACTGTCATACTTCCAGCAGATGTACCAAAATATCAAGAGGAAACAAAGGAGTCAAAAGATGAAGGAAAATCATAGGAGGAAGCATCATAGGAAACTCCAATGGAGTCAAATATCGACAAACAACAAGAATAAGCAAGGACAAAGCGCAAGTTTGAGAAAGTGGAGAGGAGTAGAACCATTGGACTCTCTGACGAACAAATGGATAAGATAGTAGAATTAATAACCAATGTGGTAAACGAGAACCATGATAAATTCATGTAGCATGAGACTATATACTTTCGTCAGGTATCTAGCTACTCCAGACACTAACCAGCGGCAGTAACTATGACAAGGCTACCGCAAGAAGGAATAGAAAAGAGGGAATTTGAAGTGGATATCAACACAAGGTTGATGATGGTGAAGATATTACCCACTACAATAATGAAAAGGGATGAATACTTGGATGATGCACTATGAAGGAATGACCTAATCAATGTTGATTTCAACATGCTATTGATGTTCATGCTGGAATGTATTCAAAATGCAACAAGCAAGGACATTGATGATAAGGAAGCAACAACACATGACGAAATGGTCAGCTACAAATGACAAGTACAGAGCGCAGAAGATGAGTTTTAGTGAATCCAGGTGGAAAGAGAGACAATAATAAATGAAATGGGCAACGATTTTGAAGACAGGAGAATATTAGAACATGTGGTCTCTTTTGGCATGCGAAGATGCAACCGAAGTTAGTCAGGATATTCTTGTGAAGGAAAAATTCCTAAGGTTAGGAATTTTTTTTGTAGAACTACAAAAATAGAACGAAGAACTACATTCCAGGGAGGTACCTAGTACACCGCTAGAATAGGATGCATAAAGGAAGAGAGCGATCAAAGATTCCCGTGCAACAAAAATTGTGGAACTGGAGAAGTAATTTAAGACGATTGCAAAATACGTAACAAGATTTTGATGATGTTTAGTGCAGGATGACTAGTTTCATCGACTAAATGTGTAACTCAGTGAAGTAGAACCACAACTAGAATCCTTAACGAGATCGCTTAAGATGATACCCCCATTACTGCAAGTGACGAAGGAATCTAAACTAGAAGAACTGCAACATCAGGTCAACAAGGAATGTAGAATGAAACAACGCAGAATATTGCACTTGGATGAGCTTCAAACCAAAGTGGAATAGTTGGAACTAAAGGCAATGGAAGGGATGATGCATATCAAGTCCAAATTGGAGAAAGAACAGTAGGTGGGTGGTGAACATCCAATGAAACAGGAGATGGAAGAGTGCGTAGCACTCAATATGTTGACCAAAGAAGCTGTCGACCAAGTCAAGGAAACATATGAGGAATTCAAGACATAGATAAATGCACCAGTAGCTTTCATATAAGGTGGCTCAAGGAAAAGCCACAATTTTGTGTTGGGGGCCTGTTGGCACAAGTCTAGAGAACACAAAGTGAGGTTCCTCCAGCGACAGGAAGGTCGTCGATAAGAACAAAGGACCAATTGTGAATGGTAAAGAATCTGAAAAAACAAGGAGTTTTGGTCAAAGTTAGTTAGCAATAGGTCAATTAGACCATTTTGTAATGGCCATGTGAGCCTATAAATAGAATTGTAATCCTTTGGGAAGCTTAACATGTAATAATTTTAAAAGTATCTTTTAGCATCCAACATTGTAATGTTTCACATCTATGGATTATGTTATGATGCTTCAACATAGATTTGATCTTGTCTTCTAGTAGCCTATTTTTTGTTTCAACTGGTTCAAATCTCTTTTGTTATATGGTGCATGAGATAAGTTAATAAAGATGATTGTGTTATGCCTCTATTGTTATCTTTTATTGCAATATTAATGATATACTGCAATAGTTTATCATATGTTAAATACATGTTAATGCGAAGAAGGTTAATAATAGGGTAGCATGATATCTTGATCTGGATCCGGATCTCTGGTTCATGTTGTGAATGGGTATGGAATAATGCATGTATTCTTCCCAATGTGGAAACGTGGTTCCTGCAGCCCTCCCTTAGACATATTGGGTGAGATTTCACCCACTCTACAAGGACATATGGAAAGAGTAAAACCTTCCCAGGCCGATTTTTAGGGAGTCGATGTTGATATTTATTGGAAGCGGTGCGAAGTGAACCCCTTTCAACAAAACTGTGTCAACGGGGGAGGTGAAAACTCTATAGTATTTCCTTCACAATAATGATCAGTGATCCAATATACTGATAAAATATTGCAAGAAATGATTGAAACACATAATAAATCTTTGAAATGAACATCATCTAGTTGATTTTTTCCATATCCTATAACACAGAGAGATTTACCATCACCAAAAAATATTTGCTTGGTGTTATATTCATTTATATTACAAAAAAAATATTCATACTTATCCATATGATAAGAGAACTCAAAATCAATGAGCCATTCATTAGAATAAGCAGATGGTGCATTAATGGAAAAATCTAAGTAGAAAGTGCATGTCCATGATAAGAAGAGTTACAAGAAGAATCAAGATTGATGTTATGCTTCTTCATTGTTGCATCCAAGAATTCCATTTTCTTAAGATACCTAGATTCGACATTTCCATATTTCCCACAACATTTGCAATGTTTTTAAGTTTTCTTACTTTTGATTGAGTTCTTTTATCACCATTGGGTGTAGGAACTTGTTGAGAGGGTTTGGGACCCTTGTTTTTCCTAGTTTTGAGTGTGTGTTTCTTATTTAGTTGTATTGTTAATCACTCCAAGATTTAAGCATTGTATTTATTTCTAATAAAAGAATCACAAAAATATTTAAGTCTAGGTTTTATAAAATCTTAGCCTAGAGCTTCTCTAGTGGAGTGAAAATTATATACAAAAATATAATAAGGAGGACCAACCTGAGCAACAATAACATAAACACTTTTTTTGAATTAGATATCTTTCATTATTCAACTATGAGTCTAAGTGTTTTGAATTGAGATATATAGTATTAAATGCAATATAAATCACTTTAATTTAAATCAACCAACTAATTTTCAAGATGGTGATATTGAATCTTGGTGTAGTGACCAAATACAGTTCACAGCTTTTTCCAATCCATGTCTAGTTGGTCAATTCCTTGAAGGTGGAATCACAATCCAATAGATATGGAAATATTGGTTAATCCATGTGATTCATCCTTTTTAATATCCCATTTTACTTTATTTTAGGCATCAATGTGGCCAGTTTATTTTCCTAAAATACTATGGTAAATTCCCCTACTTTTAGGAAATCCTCCATATTATAGGCTCTCCTTGAGAACTTGTTGGCACTGGTACAAAATTATCACTTGGACTAGACATGTTATGATGTGCATCTAATATGGATTCAAAAACAAAAGTTGATTTTCTAGATGCAAAGTTCTCGAAAAAATAAAAAGTTTCAAAAAAATGCACATAGAATAGAATACAGATGTTAAAGTTATGGATTTTTTAAAAAGGCATAAGATGGAAGGGTGTTACCATGAATATAGGTGACACTTTTTGGTAAGCAAAGGTTGTGAAGATGGTAAGAATTGATATTGATCAAGATCTTATTAATCCCTCACTTGAACTTAAAAAATCTCTATTGAGGGATCAAACAAGTGCTTGACCGAGCTATTTTAAAGCACTTGATAGAGAGTTAATAAAACTCTCATTTGATCTTTAAAACACAATCAAGGGTTTTATTAAATCTAGATTGGGACCTAAAATCTCAATTGAGATTTATAGCTCGATCGAGATCATAGATTAATCAATATTTAGAGCTTGATCAAGATCTTGTACACGTTATAACAAAAAAAATCATAACTTATTTGACAGTGTTTGTTACATAGAATATTGACGAAGGACTATTAAAGAAGGGTTATAGATATAATATTGAGTAATTGGTGTTTATAGATGTGACTAAAATCATGAAAATATGGAAACGGGTTATTTGGTTCTTAATCCTTTCTTGTGATTAAGTACCAAGAACTAAAGGACTCTTATCCCCATTTGTTATGATTTCAATCACATCTGCAACACCAATTATTCCATGACCCATATCGACACATAGAAATATAGAGGATGTGGCGGTCATTTTTCCTTTACCTAAATCATATTCAAGGTATGTACTAGTACCTACAAGGAATACACACTTTACATGGTCCTTATCTAATAGGACCTATTTTTCCACTAGGTCGAGGTGTAGCTTCAAAACCAATGGACTCAGGGATTGGACGCAACTATGCCCCTTCTCCCGAAATATAGGTATTGGTAAGGATGGAGACACATTTCATGCATAGGAGGAAGTGTTGGATGGGAACCAAAATCTGTTCCAATCGAATATTTCAATAGCTAAATTGAGATCAATAGCTCGATGGAGCTACGAGCATGATCTAGGTACAATGATCGGTTGATCTTTTGGCTTAACCACACATAAACCCTCGATCGAGGAATTTAAAAAATGTGCTTAAAACCTCAATTGAGGGTTTTAAAAACCTCAATTGAGCTAATATCTTGATTGAGGGATTTAAAATCGGTATTTTATCCCAATTTTCTCCAAATTTAATTTTACTGGCCTCTTTGTCAGGCCTAAACCCTATCATAGGATGCACCTTAGGTGGAAGAATTCATACCAATAAATTAATCAATGAATCGTGTGGTGATTGGCATATAATTTACAGGTTTTTTAGTTCATATGATAATTTTTTTTTTTCAAACTTACACTTAAAAACCATGTCCACAACTTCAAATCAGAGCAAAGAAAATAAAATATAAAAAGTACACAACCAAAAAATCTTCAAAAACATATACGCCCCAGATTAATGTGTTCTCTTCCAAAGGAGTTTTTTGTTTTTATATTTTTGTAACCAATCATTTCTTTTTAATAAACCACTCATAAAAACATATCATAGATCGACACATTGGTGTTTTATGTGGTTAAAACCCTTAAAGAGGTAAACAATCCATGGCCTCAGTCAAGCAAGTACTACTTGAGGCAAATTATCAATAAAAATGGAAAACGAATTTACATATGAGTTTCTCACAATAAATGACATCAAAAAAATGACCCTCCATGTTCTTTAAATAGAGAGCATGGACTAATTGAGTGCTAACCCATGGATCAATGGATATTAAGATTGAGGTGAATATGAATGTCCATATTACTTTATGTCTAGAATATATCATGACCATTAGATTACATAAGTGTAAATGCATACTAAAGAAAGACACTTTATATAAAGAGGAACTAGACTAAGTTGATCTCAACTAACTCTTAAATGTATAAATATCCTAACAATTTTGGCTCTCTTAAAGTATGTGTTCATTGAAAATACATTACAACACTGAAAAATAGCACACTATTGAAAACACTAGACTTATTCTAAACTCATCTAGCATTTTAAATATACAAAAGTGTTCCCTCACACTATTTTGAAACCATTTTTTTATATAGCAATAAAACATTTAATGTGTGGAAAAGGTAATAATTCTAATTCATAGATGCAACTAGTTTCTTTAACTAATTCCATTATGACTTGACTAAACACATCTAAGATAAACTCAAGAAAGTTTTCCTTATTAAATATTTTAACTCCAAATAATAAACAATTTGAAGGACAACCGACAACCATGAAACATTGCATGAATCAACCAAGTTAACATAGTGTAAGATTATTTAATGGATAACTATAGAAGTACAAATAAAGGTAAAGTTTGCAAACTTGAAACAATATTTATCATATTTAACACATTGTACCGCAAATTTTCACACTCTAATTGGACATCAATTTGCTTATATTTTCTTATTGGTACCTACATATTTTTGTTTATGGTTTTTTCCTTTCATATCATCTAATACTTACTAAATCAACATGATAATTGTCTTTACATCATTGCCTTGATAAATCAACATGATATATGTTTTATAAGGTTATGGCCAACCTTTCTTCTTTACTCTCCATGACATAAAGTGAGGTAAACACTAAAAAGTCCAAGTGCGACATGTTTTATATTATACACTATTCAAAAGAAATTAGCAATCTATTTAGATCAATAACTAGAAATAAGGGTTTCCAACAAACAAAACTGACTTGTTGACTCCAATGTTTCTGACATTAGGAGTCATAAGTTTTAAACACATAGAGGAACTTTCACAAAAAATCCCTAGCACACCAACTCCAGTGTTCGCAACATTGGGAGTTGAGAAATGAAATTACAAAAATGATCCTTGGTGAAACAACTCCACTGGGTCTGCTCCAACATCTGTACATCCGACTTTAGAATTCAACACCTCTAAACCACGACCTTCCATGAATCCTCCAATGTCAATATAGACATCATAACATATGAAAATTTTGTACCCACATAACTGCTACTCACTGAATTGGAGGTCGAGAGTCAAAACACCACCATTGTGCTACTACATAGTTTTGATCCCATACTTTCATTGTCAGTGCCCTGGTGTCATAAATTCAGCATCAACATCGACACAAAAATCCTTCTGTGAACATTACACTAATTATTATGTTGGCATCTTGGCATCGATACATTGGAACTCGACACATTAGCAGACAACATTCAATATAACAATTACCTGAAATTCCCTTCTAGTCTTAGACTTTGGCCCTGATATTTATGCCATAAAAACTCTACATAATTTTCTAATTTGGGAACTAAACACTTGGATGTATCAATCACATGGCTAAGGTATGAATATCATCTTCTTGCTACAAGAATTGTGCATGTGAAAATTAAAAATTCATAATAGAAAATGCAATTCATCTACAAGTGTAGTTCATGCCTAACTCGTCTACTCATCACAATCATAACATCAATAAAATCATGAACAACAATAAACTCATTTCCAAGCTATGAACATGAATTCTAGAGAAAAATTTAAGCATCCATTTCAATCAATTCAATGTGAATAAACATTCTTCCATCACATAGAAATTTTGGACATTCATAAGCAAAAAAACACTTATCTATTTAGTCGAAAACGTCCAAGAAACTGGATATGTGAGGTTAATGTTCCACTCAACTGTAGGTCTCTATTGATCCTATATTATTTCAACTGAGTGACTTCACCCGATGTGGGCTATGTTATCCACTAAGAATGACTATACATGGGATCACTCACCACAATGGATACACACACTTAGGATAAGCCAACACATAGTTGGGTTTCTCAATCCCATAGAGAAATAGAGACTATGACTACTAAATTAATGAGCTCAACCATAGAGATATAGCCTTGTCCATCAACTTCATCCAGCCTTATCACCCACGTCCCTACCACACCCAACTCAAGGAAGGTGCCCTTCTCTACTACACAGTTCTTCAAGCGCTCGTTCCATCAAGAAATACTCAAAATTGGTATAAAAGATCTAATATTCTAAACCGACAAAGATCTCATTCCTTGACCAGTTTACACAATCCATGTGGATTCCTGGCTCTTTCAACGTTATCATACCAATCTCTTCCTCTAGATGTCAACTCTTGAATGGTCATTGTTGGGAATACAACACATATGGCCAATTACATAACGGTTCTTCCACATGGGTTTTAGGATGGAGGAAATTGCATCACACTTCTCAATTTCCCCAATCGCACTCTACACACTTCACTCATGGATCTTGGATCTACCACATGGGGTTCAATATCCATGGAACACATTTCCATGAGGTACTCGACTTCTACACCCATGAACTCATCCCATACATTGCCTTACCATTTCTAAGTTCTGCCTCATGCTCCATTAAACGCATGAGCTGATCTCTCAACTACCTCCTTACAACATAATTAAGAGTGGCAGGGATTTCTTCTTGCATTCTCAATATTACACTTGGAAATAGACGGTTGAATCTTCCACTCCCCCTCACCTCTCCCTAGTGAATAACACACAACACCATCATTTTTTTGTTTCCTCCATAGCCATCCTTATACTTTTTAATTACATTACAAATATTTACATGCATTTTTCATGGCTTACTAGCACATGGTCTACAAAATACCCAATACTTTCCTTTGCAATTCGATCATTCACTAGTGGGGCCATGGACTTGAATTCCTCACTAGAAATTTATATACCTCATATACATAATATTTTTACAGAGAAAATATTCATATGGCTTGGGGTAGACCACAATAGATAGAGTGACACCAGAAATCAACTCAATTCCTAAGTATGCATTAGAAATGTAAAATGCTAGAGAAAAAATATAGGTATCGTACCTCAAGTGGACGTCTCAAGACAACCGTCATTGAGATCGTAATCCAATTCTCTTCACCTAAAACTTGTCCTCAACAACAAAGAGATCCAAGCATATAATATATAGATAAATTGTTATCATCTGCTCTAGCATAATCCATTTGACTTGTATAAAGAAAATATACCCATGGAAATTGACATAAACATTTGCACATGAATTGCATGAGAAAACAGGATTTCTATTAATATAAAGAATAGAAGCACATACTAACATCCTTCTATCGGAAACTTGTCGAAACTAAGAACTAAGTTCCTCCACCTAGGCCTCCACGACTTCAATCCTCCATGAAATGGAAATCTCACAAGTATAAGGAGTAATTGGGTTCCTCCTATACAATATAAGGAAGAGGTTGGGAGATGAACATAAGAGGTTCAATCAAACAAGTATAAAGGGATACAGACTCAAGACAATGGCAATGGGGAAAATTTTCACTATAGTTTAATTAATCTCAAAGTTTCTCCTCCTCTAATGATTCACAATGGCTTGATATATATCCTTTAAAAGGGAGATGGAGGGTCAAATCGAAGAGTTTTCCAACATATGGAAGGCCAAGGAGAATAAAAACCATGAATTGGCATGGAAAACTCAAAATATTTTTATTTTTACTTCGATATATGTGTGTTGAAATGGAATAAGTTGTGTGTACGTAGGCTATAGTGTTGTTGTTGATGTATATGTAACTTCGGAATGTATTCACGTGTATATTGTACCCCGATGTTTATTCCGGGAAGTATCTGTAATGTAATTGAGCCATGTCATGCCCCACTATTCCAATCGGGAGATTGAATAATGTAAACAAGTCATGTAAAGTCATTGAGGTCAACCCTCCATTGTAAGTTGGGGAAATAGTCCCCACAATTGTGTTAAGGTTAACCCTCCTTGTTGATCAGAGGGCAAAGTCCCCACAGTTGTGGGGCACTAGGGTTATTAGACTTTCCTAGAGATGTCGGCCCTATTAAGTAATTGTTAAGTGGGGACAACATGTTGAAGTGGACATTAAGTGAACGAAAGAATATAAATAGAGAGTGAGCCTCTCTATTTATCACACACACACTCACTCATTGGGGCGCATGAGTGCGAGATGAGAAGCTCTCTCAAGAAAGAGAGAGAGAACAAGCTGTTGGAGATCATCTTTATGTTTTCAGGTTTTACTACTTCCATTGGTGCTCATTCTATCTCTAAGGGAGTTGTGGGGTTTTCTCCTTTATGGTTTCCCCTAGGAAAATTCTTTGTGTCTCTTGTCTCTTGTGTTTATTACTGTGCATATTATTCTCTCAGTTAAAGATCCTAAGATAATGCTAGCTTGAATGATAAAAATATAACATGGTATCAGAGCTAACCTGAGAAGAAGACATTGTGCAACTGCATAAGCTAGGGCTTCCTACTTTTTGGGTCTCTCTCCACAATCCATCAACAAAATTATGCTAGGCTGACTCTCCATCGAAGGGCGCATCTTTCTGTCGAAGCAGAATTAAATTCCGGACTTTTTCAGTTTTTGGTGCGGGAAATTAGGGCTTCTTACAGAAGAGGAATTTTTGAGTGATCCTGGCATAGGATTTCTCTCCTCATCAAAATCAAATTTTAGAGACCTGGTTCGATATTTTTGGCTGGGTGAAACTCCAGGAAAGTCAAACCTTAGTTTGACCTCGGGCTGGAAAAAACCCTAAATATTAAAACTGATAAGTTTTAGCACATTCTTTATATCTCAGGATTGCAGAAGGATCATGGGTTGAAACTTTTACAGGTAGAAGATAAAATCCTGATGTACATTGTGTCCAAGTTTTAGCCTCATATTCACTATATTATAGGAGATATGATTCCTCCAAGTTATGGTTCCATCCTCTCCTAGGATTCATCCCCAAACATGACACCTGGGGAGAATTTCTATATCTCAGGCTACGAAGGTCCAAATGAAATTTATGAAGATATTCTAGAAAGGGATAGATGGTAATTTTGGTGGTCCAATTTTCAAACCCAAAAGATAAAACAGTGACATATGTCGGTTCGTACAACTTTGTTATGTTGAACAGTCCTGGAACAAGTCACCTTGGGAAAATGCTCATAAGTCCCAATTGGTGAAACCAATTCTGATGAAACCTATGGTGTTGGAACAGGAACAGGTGAGCATACCTCAGTGCAAAGTTTTATACATAGAGGAGCGGTAATTTTGGAGATATCACAGAAATAGTATTATGCATTTCTGCAAAAGAAATTGGAAAACTAGGGCTTCTTGTTACGAGAGCTTCCCTCCAATGTTTTCAGAAAAGGAGTACATTGGATAACTCACCTTGAAGAGGTCTATATTTATAGCCAGTCAGATCTAAAATATTTCAAGTTTTGAAAATTAGGGCTTCTCTGACAAACCCTAGATCAGCTAGCTCCGGAACCAGGACGGACACCTCAAATCAGTAAGATCTAATCTTTTGCTATTTTCATTTGAGGCTCTCATTTCAAAGTGATATATCACATCAACTTGATGATAAGCTTGTTTATGTTGACAAGTTCCAAACATGGAAGTATATGATCTCTCTGAAGAAAATTAATTGGACACCTACATAAGTAGAGAGGTTCCAATTCTAGAGGGAGATGAGGCTAAAATCCTTACACCAAAAGAACTTGGTCAAGGCCAGGAAGATCATTGCTGATTCAATCATGGATCATCTTACACCACAAGTGTCTTCCCTAAAGACACCAAAAGAGATGTTTGATTCTTTGATCAAGCTATTTGAAGGGAAGAACATAAATTAGAATATGACTTTGAGAAAATAGTTGAAGAATGTGAAGATCCATAATGCAGAGACCATACAGTCATACTTTACGAGGGTCTCTCAAATCAAAGAACAACTTGTAGCAATAGAAGAAGAAGTGGTGATAGCCACCTTGAATTGCCTCCCAGGATCATGGGATTCATTCATGCGATTAATGTGTGCCAGAAGGAAGTGATTACTTTTAGTAGACTCTGGGAAGAAGAAGAAGCTTGACTCATAATAAGAAAAGAGAAGATGGGAGCAACTGAAGATAAAGCTCTCACCATCCAAAGAAGATCCCTCAAGTGATGAGGAATATGAAGGACTAAACTCTTGAAGAAACTCTCATCCATCTTAGCATTTGCATAAGAAATTACTAATGAATAAGATGATGAAGTTGAAGGCTCAAGAAGGAGTCTACCCACGAAACAAATAAAGATAAGTATTCAATTGTCATTTCATGATATTTTTTTTTGTTATGCATTTGTTTATATTTAGTTGATGTATTATGCATGATAGAATGTTTGCATTAATGGCAGTATACAACTAATATGCATGTGATGGGTAAGTAGCTCATGGTGCTATACAACTCTCCATTGCTACTTATCTAGAATGAAACCTCTTTGCTAACGTATTGGATTAGTGCACAATCTCAATGTTGTCCTGGTAGAGATGGAAGGCATCTAGAAAGTTTCTGAGAGATATGGATGAATGTTGTATTGGATAAAATAGTTGCATAATCATATATCTTGATGCAAAAGAATTTTTCATTATGAAATGTTTCTAACCATACAACTAATGCATTTGACTTGTAGGAAAGATCGCATAAAATGGCCTACAAGAAAAGAAGGATGAGACTTGTTGCAAAGAACAAGTGATGACAGTTCAAGATGAAGAATAATATGACGAATGCAACGACATCATTGATGCAAAACATTCCATCCATGAAGAAGCAACCAAGAAGAAAGGGAAGACCAATTAAAATGATGTCTAGGATGCAGTATCGATATATGAAGGGAATTTCGTAGTTCCATCATGTAGTAGATGGAAACATCGTGGGATGCAAGGAAAGATTTGTAGCACGAGGCTTCTCACGAAAAGAAGGCATAGAATACAAAGAGACATTTGAAATCAATGGGAGTTGAGACACATGACAGGAAAAATCATGTGTGCAAATGAAAGAAGGCCTTATATGAGCTCAGAAGACACCCATGGGATAACACATACATGAGGAGCTTGATGAAGATATGAACCTTTGTGACAAGGTTGAAGATGAAATTCTATAGAGGATGACAAGCTCATAAATGGGTGCGAGAAGAACTTTTGAAAAAATTCAAGATAGAGGATCTTGGTATCCAATGATCCTAGATGGATACATAGAATATTAGTAGCAGAGGAAGCTACTTGTCACTCTAGTACAAAATGTTTTAGTGCATAGAGTATGAAAGACAGAGGGAGAATGATGCTCTACTTCAGAGGGAGTGAATGTAGAAGGTCCTGAGGTTTGACATGGTATGACAAGATGGACAGATTACTGATGACTCTATGCTTTACTGAGACTAAAGAGGATTCCAACCTTTGCTTCAAGGTTGAAGGTGGAAGACCAGTGATGCTCTTGTTATATGTCAATGACCTGTTCCTGACAGAAAAGAGGAACTCATTAAATTTGCGAGAAGAAGACTTGCTGCCGAATTCAAGATAAAGGACTTGGGGATGATGCACTATGTTCTACACATGGAGGCGTGGACAAGGGAAGTATGCAGTAGAGATCTTGAATAGGTTCAGGATGATGGACTGCAAGGCCATGACCACGCCTATGGAATAGAACCTAAATCTATTGAGTGTTGCTTCATCAGAGTCAGTTGATGCCACGATGTATCGTCAGATGATTTATTCCTTGATGTACCTGACAAATACGAGACCTGATATTTGATTTGTTGTGAACACATTGAGACATGTTCACCTGATTGTTGCAAAGCATGTAGTGAGGTACCTGAAGGGTACAGTTAATTATGGGATCAAGTATGATACGAATCAGAAGATTAACCTGGAGGGATATGTGGATTCAGATTGGGAAGTGTCATTGATAGAAAGAGCACTTCTTGGTGTAGCAGGAAGCAGTCCTGCGTGGAACTGAGTACAGCTGAGGAAAAATATGTTGCCACTTGCTATTTTGGAGGTAGTATGTTTCTTTTGAAAACTACTATTTGATTTTCTTGATATAACTTGCATTTTTGTATGATGCAGAGAGGAGCAGTGAAGCTCCAGCATGTGATCCAGATCGAGATCTCTCGAAAGAGGCAGTTCTAGCATAGTCGGTGAGACAGTTTTTCTACGCATAAATCTTGGTGAAGCTCATAGGTTGCTCAGATGTAAACAAACCTGTAGGTTGTCCTCAGATATAATTGGTCTTGGCAAAGCTCGCAGGTTATCCTTGAACGAAATCATCCCTGATGTGATTCTATGCTAGAAATGGCCAAACTGAAGTTTGAGTACTTCAAGGAGAAGCTTGGTGTTCTCCAGATCGAATTTCCCTCCAAGGGGAAGTGATGAGTCTGTGAGCCATTCTGACATGGTGAGAGAATTGGTTCCTTCCATGGTTAGATGTAAGGGCTGATCCATTTTGTCATGGTGAGAGGATTGGTTCGTTCCATGTCAGATGTGAGTGCTGAACCATTTTGATGTGACTATAGGATTGGTTCCTACATGATCAGATATAAGTGCTGAATGCCATTCTTGGAATGGAGGCACCTGGTCAGTTACCATGAATACTCAGCTTGGTGTTGAGATTCCATTCTTTGAGAGAATAGAGGCACCTGGTCAGTTACCAGGAATCCTTAGTCTGGGATTGAGAGCCATTGTGGCACGATGTGTTTACACATGGTCATATGTAAGTGCAGAGCCATTTCGATGCGGTGTGTTTTTGGATGGTCGGATATAAGTGCTGAGCCATTCTAGCGCGATGTGTTTACACATGGTCATATGTGAGTGCTGGGCCTTTCTGACAAGATGAGGTCAGATGTGAGTGTTGGGCATGCCTTTCTGACAAGAAGAGGTCAGATGTAAGTGTTGGGTGGGCCATTCTGACTTAGGGTCAGATATAAGCACTGAATAAGACCTACATGGAGGATAGGCCTACAATCAACATGAAAAAGGGTTGGCTCTGTAGAAATTTCTGTGATGAGAAGAATGAAGAGATAGCACCATTTGATTGAGACAGCAGAAGCAGTAATGATGATGATGATTCAGTTATGATCCAACTTTGATGATGATTTAGATCAATGTTGGTTGTGGAGCTTAATCTTCCAGATCCAGAGATATTATTCAGTTGTGATTGTAACCCAGGAGTACTGTACACTCATTCCCCCTGCCTTGGGGTTCGGGGGCAAAGCCCTCGAGAAATTTTTTTGGGATGTGTGTTGGCCTACAGTATTGCAGACCCATGGTATTGGGTTAACCCTAGAATTTTCCCATTGTATTTCCTCTATAAAAGAAAGCATTGTAAAATGACTGAGTATGGTATTGTATTGTATTGGAAGAGAGACTGTGAGAGCGTGAAGAGGAAGTGTAGCATTTTTGCTGCAGGGTGTATCCCTTCATCTTTCTAGATTGTAATAAAAGGGCTAGCAATTTCTTTGTGGAAGTATCCCATCGTTTGGGTGAACCACATTATATCTATGTCTCTCTGTAATGTCTTAATGTGTTTTTCATCTTGTTTATTGATTTAACTGTATATCTGCTATTGCTCTCTGGTCCTATTTTCTAACAATCAAGTGATGATCTAGACTTGATGATGATCCAATAGTGATGATCCAGATCAAGTGATGATACAGACTTGATGATGATCCAATAGTGATGATCTAGATCAAGTGATGATCCAACAGTGACGATCCAGATGAAGTGATGATCCAGACTTGATGATGATCCAGTAGTGACGATCCAGATCAAGCGATGATCCAGACTTGATGATGATCCAGTGATGATCCAGATCCAGTCATGATCCAGAATTGATGAAGATGACTTGACAATGAAGATGATGAATATGATGAAGATGACTTGACAAAGAATATGACTTGAAGATGAAGATGACTTGATGATGATCCAGATGATACAGAGAATAAGACTTGTTCTAATAAATTGTGTCGAGAGAATACCTTCCTAGTTAAGAGGGAGTGTTGATGTATTTGTAACTTCGGAATGTATTCACTTGTATATTGTACCCCGATGTTTATTTCGGGAAGTATCTGTAATGTAATTGAGTCATGTCATGCCCTGATGTTCCAATCAAGAGATTCAATAATGTAAACAAGTCATGTAAAGTCATTGAGGTTAACCCTCCATTGTAAGTCGGGGAAATAGTCCCCACAATTGTGTCAAGGTTAACCCTCCTTGTTGATCAGAGGGAAAAGTCTGCACAGTTGTGGGGAACTAGGGATATTAGACTCTCCTAGAGATGTCGGCCCTAGTAAGTGTTATCTCCCAAAACGTACACCGTCATTTTGGGTGATAGTATGGGTTAAAATTTTTACTTCTGGGAGTCATGGCCTTCAAAATCAAAAATTTCAGCTTTCGGCAGTTAACTCAGTCTGTGGAAGTTTAGTTAGCTGCCGAAACAGGCCAATTTCGGTAGCTAGGACGGTTTGTCAAAATGATTTTTAGCTGCCGAAATTGTTTTATGTGTGAAAAAATAAAATCGTGCTTCATCACTCATCAATCGAGCCTGTTTCATCATATCAATTGGTGGGTAAACGCCAAAAGTCAGCTACATACCAATTCATCAAATTTTAT
>LPNX010384956.1:0-20429 GCA_001517045.1 Pseudotsuga menziesii | reverse complement strand
CAGCGGGAATGTCTACTGAGTGACATGAAATGCTTTTGTAGCAACTGAAGAGGGCTTTTTTGTCCCTTGTGACAAATGCTTGGTCCACAAAACCACAACTCACGACAGTTGGATATTGCTTATGTTGCCAAGCTTGGAGACTCACATGGTGCTGATCAAGGCTAATGGAGAAATAACTGTTTTGCATCTTTTAGCAGAACACAAAGCTAGCAAGGAGGCTGTAAGAAAAAAGGGCTACGGTTATCACATCTAGATGACTCCGAGATTGTAGTTCTCAAGCATGATATTTGAACTTCGGCGTGTAAGGGCCATAATTTAGGTACATATTTCATTGGCAGGAGAGAACCAGATGCGGGTATCATGGATTACTGATGGTGCTAATGTACCTTCGATGGTTGAGTATAGAACTTCTCCGGGGGTGTATACTTCATCATGATGGGGGGATAGAGATTCATATTCATACATGCTTTATGGCTCTGGCGACTTTCACCATGTTGCAATTGGACCACTGGAAGCTAATAAAACTTACTTTCATCGATGTGGAGGCTATGGACCAGAGTACAGTTTCAAGACTCCACCTGCACAATTTCCATTTGTTTTTTTTGCAATAGTTGGTGACATGGGTCAAACAGGATGGACATCATCAAATCTAGAACACATTCAACAATGCAGCTACGATGTTCACATTTTGCCAGGTGATCTGTCCTATGCTGACTACCAGCAGCATCTGTGGGACTCATTTGGACGGCTAGTGGAGCCTTTGGCAAGCACAAGGCCGTGGATGGTCACAGAAGGAAATCATGAGAAAGAGCTGATCCCCTTCCTTATGCCTCCATTTAGAGCATTCAATGCACGATGGCTTATGCCTTTTAAAGAAATTGGTTCAAATTCAAACCTCTACTATTCGTTTGAGGTTGCAGGGGTACATATTGTTATGCTTGATTCCTATACCGACTATAGAGAAAGTTCATTTGCTTCAATTTGCTGAGGAAATCTGTTATAATGGCGCGCTGATCATTAAGCCAATCAGTTCAGGGTTGGGAATTGGTGCCTCAAATTGGGTAGTTACAGGTCCTAGGAGAAGCTTAACATACATAGCAGGCTTTATCATCGACTCAGGACATTCAAAGGGTCTCGATATTCCATTATTACATGGAGCCGATTTGATCTTGTTTTTCAGTTTTTTCGTCTTTGACTGAAATTGATAAGCTGCAAGAGGAAAATGCTGCACACAATGAACATGTTAAGTCTAACACAAAGGACCTGAAACATCCAGCTGCCCCAATGTTCAGATACAAATTTCCAGTATACATACATTTCAAGCCTTCAACTGGCATATCTAGTGCCCGTAGATTGCAGTTGCCAAGTAATTCTTCTTCTTCAGCAAGCCCTGGGATAAGTTCTGTAGCAATGGTCAACTCAAATAAGTCACAAGCAGTAGGGATGCTTTGTCCATCTCCTATAAATAGCAATGTTCAGAAAGCTATTGGCATTGAGCCACTTGAAGCTTCAGGAAGTGGATGCGTGACTCTGCTTGATAGGGAGAAATTTGCTCTTATCTGCAATTCAACAATAAAGGCTGTTGAAGCAGGTGGTTCTGTTCTGATACCTATAAGTCGAACAGGTTATATGCTCCAACTAGTGGAGGAGATATCTTCAGCACTTCATTCATCAGGCTTGGGGCAGAGTATCCAAATCATCCAGATTTTGAAGCAATCAGCTCCAGATTTCTAGGCATTCGATTCTTATGCACCAGATCGAGTTAAAGGCATTGAGAGGCTAGTCATCATTCCATTAACTATTCAAACACTAAAATAAGACAACACATTAGCATTCCCTTGATTCAAGGAATCATATCTATCTTTTGCATTTACACTGTTTTGATTAAGATGACAAGATCCATGTTTTTAGGATCTTAAAAATACTTTGTAAAGACTATAAAGTCTGGGTACTGAGGCTGAACCAGGGGGTTCGAGCTTGGAGACTTTGGCCTATGTCTAATCGCTAGTCTAATAAAATCACAGTTTCCTCTTGTTGTTGTACTCAGATTTTGTTACCCATTGTTATTCTGCACTCTGTTGGATTGTTTATCTTATGCTCACTATTTGATGGAGGAACTTCTTGATGCTTAGTATAGCCCTGCATGATGTATGTACTTGGTTTTATAAACCCTACAGATTTGATGTATTTGGTTGGCTGAGCATTATTCTATATGTCTGTTCTATTATTGATCATCTGATGTGCAGTTTCTAAGAGCACTGGCTCATTAAATTGTTTGGATTAGCAGTCTTTCATTTGTTCCATCCTTGTATCCCCTCGATCCACTTATTGAAAGTAAATGAATTTCTAAGTTACCAAGCATACTTAGCCATAACCACTAAGTAGTTTCTTGGAGAGCTAACAGTAAGTAATTGTTAATTGGGGCCAACATGTTGAAGTGGACATTAAGTGAACGAAAGAATATAAATAGAGAGTGATCCTCTCTATTTATCACACACACACTCACTCATTGGGGTGCATGAGTGAGAGAGGAGAAGCTCTCTCAAGAAAGAGAGAGAGAACAAGCTATTGGAGATCATCTTTATTTTTTTGGGTTTTACTGCTACCATTGGTGCTTATTCTATCTCTGAGGAAGTTGTGGGGTTTTCTCCTTTATGGTTTCCCCGAGGAAAATTATTTTTGTCTCTTGTCTCTTATGTTTATTGTTGTGCATGTTATTATTTTAGTTAAAGATCCTAAGATAATGCTAGTTTGAATGATAAAAATATAACAGTTGTTGACCCATGTGCATCCACAAAAGTGTTTTTTTACGGTTTTAACTAACCATAAGGGATATAATAGGTCGGAATAGAGACAAGGTAGGCCATCAAGACGTCTTTCATAGGTGTGGAGAATCATTCTATAACATATTCCACCTAATCTGTGATGTAGGAGGGATAATCACAATGGTCGAAAATCATTATCAATCTTGTAAGTGGAGTAGTGAAGGAATAGCTAGAAGAACTAGCCACTCATCAACATATTACAATATTGTCTTTGAATACATTAATGTGAATCTAAAGTACATAGGAGTGCCAAGTACATATACATGAAATGGCCATGATTAGGAAGTACATAATAAACATATGTGATAAGTGGTGACAGCCACGTACAACAAACAATGGAGTTTGGTCTCCAAACTAACTGAAGACATCCGGTATATGTTGCAGTATAAATTGCTCTATCAGGAGAACTGGAGTCCCATAGGTACTGCCATCATCACTGATAGTATCATATAGGGTGATGACACTATAGTCTAAGGTCTCTCAGACGGTCTGTTGATGGTACATGTCCCATCATGTGAATAAGGGTATTGAATTCGAACATGATGAAACATCGTTTGATTACCCATCATTAAGGTATACCATTAATAGATGCGAGACAACTCAAAATGATGAAAATTAGTGTTAAGGTAACAAGTACATTAGACAAGTGTGAATAGAGGTGTTCAGTTCGAACACTTGAAGAATTAATCAATCAAGACATGTTTATGTATTCCCAATTTTCAATGATGAGAGAACTTATCACTAATGATTGTTAGTCTCAAGGTACTCATGTGACTCTAGATTTTGATTCCATAATAGATAATCAAAATTCAATGGAATGATATCTACTAGAAGGAGGATTCGGTCATCCCTCATCAACCAGCATGAAGTATGAAACAAGGATGAATGATTCGTAAGAACTCAGAAAACAGGACATAAATGAAAAAGTAACCATGTGCATCCCTTGTGTATACTAGATGCAAGTAGTATACAATATAGAACCTCTCAATAACATTCAATGATGAAAATTACTGACACAAGCGAGGAAACCAGTAATGAGATATAATGTAATCCAAGACACTGCATGAACCCCAATGTGTAAATATTTTTGTTTTCATCTAACACAAGGGAAACCACTCATTAAATGACCAATGATGAGGTGTCATTGGATGAGTTCAATGTCACCTACCAATGATGAAAGTAGGACCAGGGAACTAGGTAGGACAAAAACTCCATATGAATCTATAATGTACTCATAATGGGATGTGTTAGCACTCAGAATATACCCAGGTTGTAAAGGTAAATCCCAAAGGTAACAGCATAACCACTTTAGAAAGAAACTGGTTTTTCTTCCACAGAGGGATCTCTCGATACAGATTTAACAAGACCAAATATAAACCAACACTCAAGATTTGTATAGATGGTTGAAACAACACATAACCATTGGGAAATGGAGTAACATACATACAAAGATATCACAAAGACATATACATGAGATTTATCAAAGGCAAGATAACCATTTCATCACAGTCATTCATTTAGCTCAGATGGAATAGAAGAGATAATGAACAGCCCATTAATACAGAGCATCAAGGATGAGTTCTATATTAACTTTAGTAGAAGAATGTATAAAATATTTGAAACGATGATCAGAGCATAAACATAATGAATTCTAATCATTCAACACTATGTTTTAGAAATGAGGAAAACAGAATGGGGTGTTACACTGGAAAACACAATCACATAAGGAAAGAAATACGGACTCTAATGTAAATGACACATGAATATTTGATAATTCTTATGCATTCGCTCTGTTATTCAAAAATATATGTCTTCAAAATCATTCAACAACACGATGGGTTCCAACCCCCATCACATAAAATAGATGCACTTATATAAATAAAATGATTCATCTTCTAAGAAGATTTATAACTGAATAACTGTTTAATCAAAGTCTGGTAACTGTATTCCTAACTGCTAGGAATAAACTACAGCTTTGATCCTAACAGATCATTAAGTTAAAATCAACTTGACAACACGTCCTCGTCTAAGTAGCTCCTTAGCACACAACACATGTCTTCATGAGTGAAGGATGTACTTCGTTTTCCCGAATCTCTCTATGGCTCTCCATTGCTCCGCGCTCAGAATATCGTATTCGATCATCTCCCGAATTGACACTTCTAGCTCCAAGTAGGCTTCATATGATACTTTAGGCAATCCTCCCCTGATAATCAGGAACTTTTGTAATATTTCAAAGTCCTCTGTCAACTTATCCACTATAACTTTCCCTGTCAAACCTTTTTCCAAATCATCAAATTTGGAATGGTCCATGCGGCTTTGAACTAACAGGCTGTGATATTGTTCTTGAGAAAACATTCGACCTTCCTCGTCCCAAAAGGAATGCAGGCCGTCCTCAAATAGCTCTTTGAAATCCTGCTTGAAATTATTAACCTGTGAAATCATTTCATCAGTTTTGTCTAGGACCGTATTCATTAACTGATGCTTATGGATAAACATTTTAGCCCATAGCACCATTGCTATTCTGTCCTTTACTCCTATATCATGCAACTTTTGATATGTTAATGAATTTAAAAAATTCAATGCATTCTGGGCTGTGATGAGGGGTTTCCTCTCCATATTTTCATTTACTAATTTTAGTCTTTGGTTGGCCAAGTTGATCAATATCCTTTGATCATCAATGAAGTTTAAATAATGCCTGAATTTAGTAATTTCTACAGACAAGGTATCCCAAATTATGTCCTTCGCCCCCTAGAGAGGACCCTTTCCGATGTTTCTTTCCTTTAATTCATTAAATTTCTTTTGTAGCTGATTTCTGTCTTGCAATATTTTATTTTTATTCTCACTTACTTTGGCCAACTCGGACTTGATCCTTTCATTTTCCACCTTTAACTCTTTTATTTCTTCATCCTTTAGGATGACCTGGGACATAGGTACTAGCAAATCGTCTGCAGAAAAATCATTTAATGGTTTCTCAATATTTACAATAGCCAGGTCCTCATCAGTGGGAGTCTGACTCATCAATTCCTCCATGATCTCTTTTTCATCATTTTGGTCCTTTTTCAGCAGGGAGATTTGCGATATCAGCTCACTCCGTTCAGTTTCCCATTTGTCTTTTTCCTCTTGTAATTTGACAGCTCTTCCTTTATGTTCCATCATCTCCTGGTGGATCTTGTCTTTCTCTTCTTGCAATGCTAATAGTTCGTATGATTGAACATGCTCTGTGCTTGGGATCTTCAACTTTTTCTTCAACACTTGGAGGGCATTGTCCTTTTCTTCCAGCATTCTTCTGATTGCTTGGGTGTTATCTTTTTCATTTCCTGAACTGATAATATCTGCTTGTAACTTTTTAATTTGAATGGCATTGGCCTTATTTTCAAATTTTTCATGTTTTATCTAAACCTCTAACTTATCTACCAAAATTTGTAGCTTATTGATTCTCATCATAGCTTGCAATAGATCTGAATAAATAATGTCACTTGTTTGCTTGTGTAGCTGTATCTTGTCGGGTACACTAATATTTTCCAATCTTACTTCCATCTCTGACATCTTTTTATCATTTACCATGGCCAATTTGAAGGTATTTCTTTCTGTATCCCTCGCATAAATCAAGGAAGTTTTTTTATTGTTTAAATTCCTTACCCGCGGGAGTAAATTCCTTGTCTCTTCTAGGGACTGTTTTCGTTTTTCCATATAACTAGCCGTGAGTTCCTCTTTGGACTTGAATCTTGGGCTTGATTCTGAACTATCTACACTTTTAAAAGAAAACTAATTTACCTGTACAGATTTTGTTGGAACTAAAGCAACTCTCTTTAAATCTTCTGAAATCTCTTCACTACTCCTCCAACTTGAAACAATTTTTCCTTTTTGTGTGACCCATCCTCATCCACTTCCATGCTTTCAATTTCAGACACACTCCTTTTAATCAAAATATTAGGACCCTCCGTCACTTGAGATACTGCCACGGGTATAACACTTGCACTTTCATCCGATCTTGGAATTTCCGTGAAATGAGACAAATTGGCTGTCTCGCTCAGGCCTTCAATAACTTGGTGCTGAAATGGCTTGTTTTTGTTTTCCTGCTTCCTCAGGGAAATTACATGATGGGGATCATAATTTACCCTTGGCTCTTTCTGAAATTCCATGCTTCCCAACAATTTTTCTATAAACACCAGGGCACCTTTACTTTTGAAAATAAAAGAACCAACTTTGAGGGGGAATTTGACATTTGAAGATTTTTTGAAGGCCCCAAAATGTTCTTCCTCTAAATGCAATCTTTGCCTCATAAACTCTAATGCAAAAATTCTGGGAGGAAAGCAGGTAACTTATATGGTTCACCAGTAAATCCATATATCCTCAAAACAGTGGAATCCTTGAACAGAAACCAATCTCTGACTCGATCTTTAGGTGAGGGCTGCATCATGCATTTCATCTCTTCTAAGACCCAGGGTAACACTTCATCAAATAACATCCTGTAAATCTTCGACATGATTGAATTGGAAAATTCAAACATGCTGATTTGCTTGGGAAAATCTGGAGAAAACATAGTGCTTAAAAACTGTAATTCGGTGACGTTTGAACATAGCAACATGTTCAACAAATAAGTCTGAAACTTGAAGAATCTGACCCTTGGGAATTCACTCAATTGAAGATGTATCGTTTCTGCCAAGTATTCATCTAGATTGAATACAGGAATTGACTGAGACTCAGAACCTAATGAACTTATTTTTAATAGAAAACCCAGGATGACCTCATTTACGTGACAATCATCATCAAGACCCAAGATTTGACAGACTAAGGACGTGACTAATTGAACTTCATCTTTACAAATATAAACATGGTATGGCAAGAAAATACCATCTAACGACTGACCCTCTTTCAAGACGTTGGACAGGAATTTGCAACGAACTTCGGTTCCATAATTTTTGTACAATTCAGCAAGAATGGCCTCATTTACCGGTTCACGACTGTTAGGGTAACTGTCGGGCAATTTTAGGTTTTCACGGATGACCTTGGCATTAATTTGACAGAGTATCCTAGACATAGACTTACTTACAATGACTCTCTGAGAAGGGGAATAATTAACTGCTCACCATTCTGTGAATTCGGGAAAATGCAGGGTTTGCTCGACAACAAAATAATATAAAAATGACTTACAAACATTCAAGACATCATTACCCTGTGAATTGTATTGCCACAACCTCTCTTTACTAACTGATACACTTCCTATGGACAGGAAAGGGTCACACACCCCTCTGTCCCTATCAACCAGATATTCTTCTCTGTCATCCAAAATACGACCAAACCCTTCCAAATCTTTTCCTTGGTCCATAATTCAGTCGATAATGGTAATTAGATGGATAAATTATGGGCATTTGAGCCTTGCCTCTTACTGCGGCTGCGTGTGTTCAAAATTGACTGTGGAGGTTGACGAGCACGCGGGTCCTTTTCATTCGTTCGGCGCCAATAAAATAATCTTTGAGCAAGTTAACTTTGTTTGTATAGGACCCCACTCCGGAGGCCCCCCTTTGGCGGTTTCCACCAAAATGCTTTTGCCTCCGGAATGCATCACGATCAACCACGTGTACAGTGGTTTATATTCCTCTACTGCCCTTTACCTCCTACTACCGCGTAGCTTCTCGCTCCGGATCCACCCACAATCGTCGATGTAATTCACCTTTATTTCCTAGCTGTTGGATCAAGCGACACGTACCCAATTCCGTCGAGTTCCTTTGTTTTATCAAACGCGCAGGTTCACAAGGCGGAGTTCACAACGACCGTATATTTCATCAAGCTAGATCGACGACCGTTGATATTTATATTTCATCGAACACCCACATGTACCTATTCTTCTCGCATCTTTATATAGCGGACACATTATAGGCCGTAGATATTTATCACTTCACTTTCCACCATTGGATCCCGTGAGAAACTATCGTTTATTTGCCCTTTGTCATACTCTTATACTATAACATTTAACCAAAGTTTGACAAGTAACTATTATTTCTTCTTCACCATGGTTTTTCGTTCCTCTGCTAAGTAACGGTGTTAACAACTGGCTCCATCTGGGGATGATATTCTCCCTGTGAGGTATCAAAGAACTCGTAGACCAGGTGCCTGACTTTAATTTACCACAGTAACTTCCAGAAAACTCATCCTTTGTTTTTCATAGATATATTGTTTTTTGTTTTTTAGAAAGGAATAGTACACCTCCTAAATCTTAGGGCCTTCACTACGGGCTTCAAATACATTCGGCTTACCATTCATGTTGAATTTGTAAAGAAAAATAAGTATTTACAGGCTATAATACAAATTTTACCCTCCTCCTTAGGATAGGTAATGTTTTATATACCTTCCATTGACAAGGTTACTATCCAGAGGAACCCCGTTCAGATATTCCAGCAGAAATGCGTTTTGCCCTCTGTAACCAGCAACAACATAAGGACCTACCCACATATGATCAAATTTCCCATGTTTGTCTTATTTAGGAGCATCCCACTTCAAGACCAAATCATTGATCTGAAACTATTCTTCTTTGATTCTTCTGTCAAAAGTACTTTTCATTTTTTCATTATAGGCCATAGATCTTTATCACTTCACTTTCCACCATTGGATCCCGTGAGAAACTATCATTTATTTTCCCTTCATCATACTCTTATACTATAACATTTAACCAAAGTGTGACAAGTAACTATTATTTCTTCTTCACCATGGTTTTCCGTTCCTCTGCTAAGTAACGGTGTTAACAACGGGCTTCATCTAGGGATGATATCCTCCCTGTGAGGTATCAAAGAACTCATAGACCAGGTTCTTGACTTTAATTTACCACAGTAACTTCCAGAAAACTCATCCTTTGTTTTTCGTAGATATATCATTTTTTGTTTTTTAGAAAGGAATAGTACGCCTCCTGAATCTTAGGGCCTTCACTACGGGCTTCAAATACATTCGGCTTACCATTCATGTTGACTTTATAAAGAAAAATAAGTATTTACAGGCTATTATACAAATTTTACCCTCCTCCTTAGGACATGTAATGTTTCATATACCTTCCATTGACAGGGTTACTATCCAGAGGAACCCCATTTGGATATTCCAGCAGAAATGCGTTTTTCCCTCTGTAACCAGCAACAACATAAGGACCTACCCACATATGATCAAATTTTCCATGTTTGTCTTCTTTAGGAGCATCCCACTTCAAGACCAAATCATCGATTTGAAACTGTTCTTCTTTGATTCTTCTGTCAAAAGTACTTTTCATTTTTTCCTGATGTAACTGCACCTTGTCATAAGCCTTATTTCTTTGTTCTTCCAACTCAATAATCTGATTTATTCTCCTTTGCATGTGATTTGGTTCTTTCTGCTGATCTTGAAAATATCTCATAAATGGAACACCTAGCGACGCTGGAAAAACCACTTCAGTTCCATACACCAGTTGGAACAGAGACATGCCAATCGCCCTTTTGGTACTAATCCTGTCAGCCCATAGAGCATACTTGAGCTTGGTGTGCCAGGACCTTTTATTATCCTCTAACAGCTTCTTGATGATCCTTACTAAGATTTTATTTGAAGATTCAGCTAACCCATTTCCCTGCGGATAATAGGCAGTTGAATGATTGAGGCTTATATGATACTTGTGATAGAAATCAATCATTTTCCTGGATTTGAACGCAGCTACATTGTCTGTTACTATTCTTCTGGGGCATCCGAATCGAGCCAATATATTTTCCTCAAGAAATTCCATGATTACAGTTTCAGTGGCTCTTCTGGTGGGGATAGCTTCAATCCATTTTGTAAAATAATCTGTAGCTGTAAGAATCCATTTGTGTTGTCCCGATGAATTGGGGTTTATTTCGCCAATAAAATCCAAACCCCATTTCTGGAAAGGAGCTTCTACCGTTATTGGATTCAAAGGGAGAGGAAGCACTTTCCTCTTTCCATCAAAAATTTGGCATTGATGACACTTACTTGTTTCTTTATACACATATGAAAATAATGTAGGCCAATAATAGCCTGCTCTTAGAATTTTGTTTGCAGCTACTTTCCAAGAATGATGTCCTCCACAATCCCCTTTATGAAATTCTTTGACTGTATGCTGAGCTTCATTTTCTGAAAGACAGTTTAGTAACACACCCCCAGGGTCCTTCCAATAAAGATATTGATTTAAAATACAAAAATTAGCAGCTTTCAATTTTATGGACTGGGCCATTGACTTATTCAATCCTTCTGGCGCTTGTAAATTTTGAAGGACATATACAATATCAGAATACCATGGAGACGCCACAAAATCAGCCATTACTTCCACTTCTGTATCTAACTAATTATCTTGGTGAGATATGAAATTAATTTGCAAGGCCTCACAATTTGAATTAGCCATCATTTTAGCTAATCCTTGTCCTTTAAAAAACTTGGTGGGTTTGATTTCTATATCGTACTCCAGCAATGTAGCAATCCATTTCGCTCTTCTGCCTTCTGGATCTGGTTGTGTCAGAATCCCTTTTACTGCAGCAGTTGGAACATGTGCAATTATATGTGAATGCAGAATATACACTCTGAAATCCTTCAATGCTTTGACTAAGGCATAATCTTGTTTCTCCATAATGTCATATTTCAATTCTCCATCCCTCAACATTTTGCTAAAAAATGCTATGGGCTGTTCCAAATTCTCATCATTTTTCTGTAATAAAACTGCTGCTATAGTATATTCTGAAGCGTATGAAAACACTGAGAAATATTTGGTAAAATCTGGGCTCACCAACACAGGGGCCTCTGATATTGCTTTCTTGATTTCCCAAAAAGACTTTCTAGCTTCTGTATTCCATTTTATCTCATGACCCTTCTTCAACATATTTGTGATATTCATCAAGATCTCAGCAAAACTTGGCACAAACCTTCTCAAAAAATTTACCTACCCCAAGAATGATTTTATCTCTTTTTTACTCCTGGGTTCACCTACTTTCAGAATGGCACTCACCCTTTCAGGATCAATTTTTATTCCATCTTTTGATATTATATGGCCCAACAACTTTCCTTCTTCCAATGCAAAATTGGACTTCTTTGGATTCAACGATATACCAAACTTCCTACACTTCATGAAAACTTTCTCTAAATGATGCAGATGTTCTCTGTCATATTTTGAGTAGACTGTGATATCATCCATGTAGATCACTACAAAATTCTTGATTTCCCCTGCAAAAGCAATGTCCATAGCTTGCTGGAAAGTAGCTCTTGCATTCATTAAGCCAAAAGGCATCTTTGCATACATAAAAGTACCCCAAGGTGTAGTAAAGGCAGTTTTTGCTTGATCTTCAGGTAATACTTTGATCTGGTTATAGCCAGAAAAACCATCCAACATTGAAATTATTTCAGCTCCAACTACTTTCTGCAATATATGGTCCATCTTTGGTAGAGGATAATTGTCCTTCATAGAGACTTTATTCAAGTTTCAGAAATCTATACACAGCCTGATTTCTCCGTTCTTTTTTCTAACAGGAACCAGGTTTGCAACCCACTTTGAAAACCTTAGAGTGACAATGATCTTGGCATCAAATAAATTTTTAGTTTCCCTCTCAATAATAGGAAGGAACTTAGGGTTTATCCTTCTGAGCTTCTGCTTGAAAGGTTTCTCTCTAGGTTTTACAGGAATAGTATGCTGTATGATAGATGTATCATACTCCTTAAGGTCTTCATAACTCCAAGCAAATACATCAGTGTATTTTTTCATTAATTTTACATATTCTTCCTTCTCTTTTTCAGGCAATTTCTTAGATAATTTTATAATCTTAGGATTCTCTTCAGTGCCAATATTCCTATCTTCAACAGCATTCTCAACAGGCTTTACTTTTGGATTTTTAGCAACATCATTCTGATCAAAACGTTTTTCCAAAGGAATCAAACCTCTTGGTATGAAATTATTTTTTAATTGAATAATATCCTTACCTCCTAAGGTTCCCTTTAAATTTTCAGCTCCTTCCTTTTCTTCATCAGGTCCCTCGTCATCATCTTGAATACTCCCATCATTGTCATTTTCGGTGTCAATAGGAGTATTTACAAATTCCCCTGAGAGTTCTAAAAACCTTATGATATGCATGTCATCTTCAAATGCCTACCAATATTTAGATTTATCTGGAATAGACGGTCTATTCACGATTTCTACTTGGTATTCCCTCTAACCAGCAATAGGGGTTTCAAATTTTCCAGCGGCTACAACCAAAGAATCAGCTACCAAATTTTCATGTCTGGGAACTACCTGAATTGTATGCTCTGTAAAAAAGTTACCAAACACATCCCATACTTCATTTCTATAAGCCCTCATCCGAGGATGCCTAGTTTGATAGCTCTCATTTACTTGATTTATCACCAATTCTGAATCTCCTAAAACCTTTATTCTTTGAGCTCCCAACTCTTTCAAAGCATGCAATCTCAGTAACAAAGCTTCATATTCTGCCACATTATTTGTGCATTCAAATGTTAATTTATATGATAAATCTTTGAAATCCTGAATAGGAGGAATTATATACACACCAGCCCCGAAACCTATTTTTGCAGCAGATCCATCAAAGTACATAATCCACTGGCCTTCCCTTTTTTGTTTCGCTTCCAAAGCATCATGTTCCATCACCTCATTTTCCTTATTTTCCTCAGACTTCTTCTATGATGCCTCTTCTAAATCATGTGGGACAACATCATTAAAGAAAATAGAAGACCCCAAATCAGTATCCATAGCATATATGTGATGAATCTCAGGTTTATCTTGACTGCTTACTACATAAGGAGTTCTTTTTTCACTATATAATCTTCTGCTCCCATCTTGAACGGGAATTGTAGCATATGACATATCCATCTGTAAACTGCCTTTCAACTTGGAAGTCCAAGATCTTGACAATAGTACCCCGAACTTAGGTGGAATATCTGCCACTACCACATCCATGACTATAGTTTTAGATGGCAATTTATTTAGGGTTACCACCATATCTTTAATCAAACCAAGGCATTTTACTCTTTTAGAATCAAACGAATACAAATATTTATAAGGTCTTGTCACTTCCAATCCCAAACTCTCTACCACTCCTTTCGGCATTAGGTTATGTGATGCTCCTGAGTCTAGCATAGCATTGTGGACCAGCTTATCATGCACATTTAAAATCAAATAAAAAGGAGGGAATTCTTCACTTTCGAAATTTTCAACCTTTGACCCGAACGAAATAGCAGGATTATCATCGTTCAACTCTAAAATGTCAGATTTCCATTCCCCTTGACTTTTGACCATTTTTGTGATAGTATTTCTGTATTCGGTGTTTCTCAATAACTCATTAAATGGAACAGACATTTTAAGCTTTGAAATTTCATTTTGTAAATCAAATCCAGAACCAATTCTTTCCACATCGAATGGAGCCACCTGCTTCATTATTTTATCCCTTTGTACATCATTTCCAACCTCTTTTTGTAGTTCTTTTCCCCTTTCTACATTCAAAGAACTAGTGGAAGGCGGATTTGGGTTTGCCTTCCCTTTATTTATGAGAACGTCCATGTTTCTCAATCTGATTTTCCTCTGCACATCATCCATAGCGTGTAAATAACCCCTTTGATATTGCTCTGTCTCTTTTCCAAATTCTTCATCCCCTCCTTCTTGTTCGAACATGTTATGTTCTTCTTTAGTAAGATATATCTCTGAATCCTGCTCTCCAAAAAGATGAATCTCATTTTCAGCGGGATCTTCTTCATCAGCGACATAATTTTCAGGGAATGGTGGACGGATGTGTTGTTCCTCCTGATTTCTTGGATTTCTCAGGTCTCTCTGTCGGTTTTGGGGAGGAACAGGAGGATTCGGTCTCCTGAAATTAGGATTCCTAATTTGAGGATCATCTTGTTCTCTATTGAACCCCCTATTGTCCATAGTTAATCTGTCCATCAACTTTTCCATGGTTTTCAACATCATTTCAAATTTGATATCATTAGTAGAAGAAGAAGCAGAAGGCAAATTTTCTTCCTTTTTCCTCCTATCAATATCTCTATGTTTCATCTTTCCACTTGCCATCATATTTGCTTCTACTTCTAGAGCATCTGTAAACATGGCAGCAAGAGTTGTTGATTTTCTCTCCCTTAATGAAAATGCAAAATCATTATCAAAAGCTCTAGTATAGTGTAATTTGGTTGTGGCCACAGAAGGTTTTATATCCTCCGGAATGGAATTATAAGCTCTCATGAATCTGCTAAAAATTCATGGACAGATTCGAAACCTCCTTTTTTGAGACTGTTATACTGAGATAAGAGCTGCAAAGGGTTCTTTTTATCATCCCACCTATCTAGAAATGCATTTTGGAAAGCCTGAAAATTCATTATAGACCCATTCGGCAAGTCTTTAAACCATTTCTTTGCCTCGCCTGACAAACTTTGGGCAAATAACTGCATTTTAACATCTGGATAATCAACTTCTTCTAGGTCAATGAAATGTTCAAACTTGGCAACATGTTGTTTTGCGGTTATGTCCCCTTCCCCATCAAATAAAGAAATTCTTTGGGAATAATTCTGAGGAAGATCATGTAATAAAGCAGGAAAACGCAAGGGAGGAAATCTGGCCACCATTGGTCTAGGTGGATTCACAGGAACTGAAGAGCTTTGAGTATTTTGAGAGGTAAATGTTTCAACTTTCGTGGTTTGTTGTAAATCTCTCCAAAGGGAATCCAAAAAATAAGATTCTAACCTACGAGGATTAAACTCAGTATTCTTAAGGTCAGACTCAGATTTAGTTCTCAACAAACTCTTCCCAACATTAACTTCCCATTCTGGATCAATATGAGAACCTTGAGATGATGATGCACCAAACAAAGGAAAACCTACCTTTTCTTTATTTTTTCTTTTAAACAATTTTTCTGGGTCTTCAAAACTTTTCAAGACTTCGGTATTAGAGTTACCTCACATGTGTCTTCTCGAAGCCAGAATGACTCCTTAAGTTCTGAAAGAAGTTTTACAATGGAGTCGCCAGGGCAGATATACAACCCTTTCTACTGATAAAATTACTATTTGCCCACAGGAATCTTTCTTCAACTCTGTCGTTCTCCCAGGGCAGATATGCACTTTCGTCCCCGGCAACGGCGCCAATTTATTAGCACTCAGAATATACCCAGGTTGTAAAGGTAAATCCCAAAGGTAACAGCATAACCACTTTAGAAAGAAACTGGTTTTTCTTCCACAGAGGGATCTCTCGATACATATTTAACAAGACCAAATATAAACCAACACTCAAGATTTGTATAGATGATTGAAACAACACATAACCATTGGGAAATGGAGTCACATACATACAAAGATATCATAAAGACATATACATGAGATTTATCAAAGGCAAGATAACCATTTCATCACAGTCATTCATTTAGCTCAGATGGAACAGAAGAGATAATGAACAGCCCATTAATACAGAGCATCAAGGATGAGTTCTATATTAACTTTAGTAGAAGAATGTATAAAATATCTAAAACGATGATCAGAGCATAAACATAATGAATTCTAATCATTCAACACTATGTTTCAGAAATGAGGAAAACAAAATGGAGTGTTACATTGGAAAACACAATCACATAAGGAAAGAAATACGGACTGTAATGTAAATGACACATGAATCTCTGATAATTCTTATGCATTCGCTCTGTTATTCAAAAATATATGTCTTCAAAATCATTCAACAACATGATGGGTTCCAACCCCCATCACATAAAATAGATGCACTTATATACATAAAATGATTCATCTTCTAAGAAGATTTATAATTGAATAACTGCTTAATCAAAGTCTGGTAACTGTATTCCTAACTCCTAGGAATAAACTACAGCTTCAATCCTAACAGATCATTAAGTTAAAATCAACTTGACAACACGTCCTCATCCAAGTAGCTCTTTAGCGCGCAACACCTGTCTTCATGAGTGAAGGATGTACTTCGTTTTCCCGAATCTCTCTATGGCTCTCCATTGCTCCGCGCTCAGAATATCGTATTCGATCATCTTCTGAATTGATCCATGTAGGATTCATATGATACTTTAGGAAATCCTCCCCTGATAATCAGGATTTTTTGTAATATTTCAAAGTCCTCTGTCAGCTTATCCACTATAACTTTCCCTGTCAAACCTTTTTCCAAATCATCAAATTTGGAATGGTCCATGCGGCTTTGAACTAACAGGCTGTGATATTGTTCTTGAGAAAACATTCGACCTTCATCGTCCCAAAAGGAAGGCAAGCCATCCTCAAATAGCTCTTTGAAAGCCTGCTTGAAATTATTAACCTGTGAAATCATTTCATCAGTTTTGTCCTGGACCGTTTTCATTAACTGATGCTTATGGATAAACTTTTTAGCCCATAGCACCATTGCTATTATGTCCTTTACTCCTATATCATGCAACTTTTGATATGTTAATGAATTTAAAAAATTCAACACGTTCTGGGCCATGATGAGGGGTTTCCTCTCCATATTTTCATTTACTAATTTCAGTCTTTGGTTGGCCAAGTTGATCAATATGCTTTGATCATCAATGAAGTTTAAATAATGCCTGAATTTAGTAATTTCTATAGACAAGGTGTCCCAAATTATGTGCTTCACCCCCTGGAGAGGACCCTTTCTGATGTTTCTTTCCTTTAATTCATTAAATTTCTTTTGTAGCTGATTTCTGTCTTGCAATATTTTATTTTTATTCTCACTTACTTTGGCCAACTCGGACTTGATCCTTTCATTTTCCACCTTTAACTCTTTTATTTCTTCATCCTTTAGGCTGACCTGGGACATAGGTACTAGCAAATCATTTGTAGAAAAATCATTTAATGGTTTCTCAATATTTACAATAGACAGGTCCTCATCAGTGGGATTCTGACTCATCAATTCCTCCATGATCTCTTTTTCATCATTTTGGTCCTTTTTCAGTAGGGAGATTTGCAATATCAGCTCACTCCGTTCAGTTTCCCATTGTCTTTTTCCTCTTGTAATTTGACACATCTTCCTTTATGTTCCATCATCTCCTGGTGGATCTTGTCTTTCTCTTCTTGCAATGCCAATAGTTCGGATGATTGAACATGCTCTGTGCTTGGGATCTTCAACTTTTTCTTCAACACTTGGAGGGCATTGTCCTCTTCTTCCAGCATTCTTCTGATTGCTTGGGTGTTATCTTTTTCATTTCCTGAACTGATAATATTTGCTTGTAACTTTTTAATTTGAATGGAATTGGCCTTATTTTCAACTTTTTCATATTTTATCTGAACCTCTAACTTATCTACCAAAATTTGTAGCTAGTATTGATTCTCATCATAGCTTGCAATAGATATGAATAAATAATGTCACTTATTTGCTTGTGTAGCTGTATCTTGTCGGGTACACTAATCTTGTCCAATCTTACTTCCATCTCTGACATCTTTTTATCATTTACCATGGCCAATTTGAAGGTATTTCTTTCTATATCCCTGGCAGAAATCAAGGAAGTTTTTGGATTGTTTAAATTCCTTACCCGCGGGAGTAAATTCCTTGTCTCTTCTAGGGACTATTTTCATTTTTCCATATAACTGGCCATGAGTTCCTCTTTGGACTTGAAGCTTGGGCTTGATTCTGAACTATCTACACTTTTAAAAGAAAACTGATTTACCTGTACAGATTTTGTTGGAACTAAAGCAACTCTCTTTAAATCTTCTGAAATCTCTTCACTTAAAACTCCTCCAACTTGAAACAATTTTTTCTTTTTGTGTGACCCATCCTCATCCACTTCCATGCTTTCAATTTTAGACACACTTCTTTTAATCAAAATATTAGGACCCTCCGTCACTTGAGATACTACCACGGGTATAACAATTGCACTTTCATCCGATCTTGGAATTTCCGTGAAATGAGACAAATTGGATATCTCGCTCAAGCCTTCAATAACTTGGTGGTCAAATGGCTTGTTTTTGTTTTCCTGCTTCCTCAGGGAAATTACATGATGGGGATCATAATTTACCCTTGGCTCTTTCTGAAATTCCATGCTTCCCAACAATTTTTCTATAAACACCAGGGCACCTTTACTTTTGAAAATAAAAGAACCAACTTTGTGTAGAAATTTAGGCCTGCAATAGATTGAATACACTCACAACAATTAACAATTGATCATGCAAAATTATCAACAATGGAGACTGAATATGGAGCTGTAACACTAAATTGTATTAACTGAGTGTACAATAGCCAACCCTATAAAAACATAGGCTGCTGAATATATAGAATACATGAGCAAATCGAATGAATAAGGAAGCATCCAAATCTAGCATAAAGCAGGCTTACCCAAAATAGGCAAATCCCCCATAGGTGTAAAAAGTTGATCCCAAATCTATCAAGGACCCCACGAATTAGCAAGGGTGCATGGGAAAGCTAAAGAGTGGTCAAATGGCAGCTCATATATGCTTTTGCATGGAGGAAAGAGTGGAGGAGGAAGAGGCAACAAAGCTGATTCACCTCACCTAGTCTTGCTTTCCTATGTGCCTTAAAACACTGAAAAAGCAGGCAATAAAGCAGAAAAAGCAGAAGGGTGCCTAGGAGGCCAGGAATAAAGCAGATTTGATTCCCAAGGCTTTCCCAAGCACTCCATGAGTCAATAATGTCAAGTTTGACCTCTATGGATAGGAAATTGACAACTTGCACATGGTGGGACTCATGGACTAGGCAAATAAGACAAAATAAATGAAATAATGTCTAAGTGGGTAAATACTATGGGTTGATTATTCTAACACCCCCCCTTAAGCCTGACTTTATGAGTAATAAATCAAAAATATAGGGCCTATCAACAAGGCTTAGTCACCCTTTACATACTGCAAGTCCATATGAAACAAGGAAAGAGGCAAAACCAACTTGGGAAAATCCTCCCTTAAACATGGACTGTAAAAAAAAATTGTAGAATCTTGTCTCCACTCATGCTTTGACAGCATGATCAGCAATCCCTAGCAATGATTTGTGATTGCTGAAGTTCTTCTCACAAAATGCTTTGGTGAAGATATCAGCTACTTGTTCTGAAGATGAACAGAAGAGTAGGTGAATGGTGCCATCATGCACAAGCTCTCTGATGTAGTGCATGTGAATCTCAATGTGTCTGGTTCTCTGCTTCTGAACTGGATCCTTGCAGATTCGAATGGTACTCTGGTTATCACAGTAGATGGTAGTTGAGTACTCAGGTTCGAAACCACATTCTCCAAGTAAACCCTGCAACCATAAACACTGAGTTGCTGCATTGACAACTCCTCTGTACTCAGCTTCTGCAGATGAGAGTGCAATGGCACTCTGTTTCTTGCTTGACCAGCTGATTGGCCCTTCTGCAAGCATGAACACATAACCTGAAGTGGACTTCCTGTCAGTGCTATCACCTGCCCAATCACTGTCAGTAAAACCAATTAACTCAAGGTCAGAATTGGCCTTATATAAAATCCCATGTGTCCTTGTTCCCTGAACAAAGCTAAGGATCATCTTTGCTGCTTTCCAATGGATCTTATGGGGCTGATACATGAATCTAGAAGCAACACTGACTGCATAACAAAGATCAGGTCGAGTATGTTTCAAATACAATAAACATCCAATCAACTGTCTATACAAAGTGTTGTTTACCATCGGTGGAG
>LPNX010384933.1:203530-231567 GCA_001517045.1 Pseudotsuga menziesii | reverse complement strand
AGGAGATTCCAGATGGAGGACTGCAGGCCTATGTCTACACCTATGATTACCAACTGGAAGCAACTCCATGCTTCCGAGGGCAAGTTGGTAGATCCTACTGTATTTCGTCAGCTTATCGGGTCTTTGATGTATCTGGTCAACACCAGGCCAGATTTGTGCTTTGCAGTGAACACTCTTAGCCAGTTCATGGTTGAGCCTAGGAGTGTGCACTGGACGGCTGCAAAGCACGTTTTGAGATATCTTGCAGGGACAGTGGACTATGGTCTGGACTACAGGGGTTCGGATGGAGTTGGCTTGGTTGGGTATACGGATTCAAACTGGGCAGGTTGCGTGCGGGACCGGAAGAGTACTTCCGGTTGTTGTTTCAGTTTGGGCTCGGCAGCAGTGTCGTGGTTCAGCCGGAAACAGAGATCCGTTGCATTGAGTTCGNGAACATTGAATGCACAGAAATCGAGGTGATTTACCTTCATTTATTGCTGGTACTTTTGCACAGAAATCGAGGGAGAAGTACGGTCTGCATTTATTGCACCGTACGGTCTACATTTAATTTCCAGAAATCGGTGTACGGCCTGTTGTACGGACGCATTTAATGTGGCACGAATTTCGAGGTACGGCTGCACAGAAACCAAGGTACGGCTACATAGAAATCGAGGTACGGCTGCAATAAATTTCCTGCACAGTTTTCGAGGCACAAACAGCATTTATTTGGCACGGTTTTCAAGGAAGTACGGCTGGGTTTTTATGCTGTACGGTCAGCAAATTTAATGCACAGAAATTAAGTGTACGGCTGGTGTGTTTTTGCTGTACACAGTGATCAAATTTTTGAGATAAAAATCTGCTGGGAGATAAGTAAATTTCCTGTGTATTTTTCTGTCCTATATTTTGCTGAAGAAATTAAAATCTCTCCTCTCTGACTGGTTTTCCCCGTGGGGGTTTTTCCAGGGTTGATTAGCCAAAAATCTCTGAGTAAATTTTTATGGTGTGCATGCATTTGTTTTCAGCCTGTTAGTAATTTTTACTGTGTGTTTAAAATTGTTCGGCAAAATTTTAAGTAGCTTCAAGCCTATGCAAAACCGGCTGAAGTGAAAAACACAAATTGTTCATTTAAACCAGCAAGCAGTAAATCTCAGTTTTTCAACACTTAATACCCATAAAATGTGCATACTTTGTTAGTCGATCCACTACCACTAAGATTTTATCCTTGCCTTCGGATAAGGGTAATCCTTCGACGAAGTCCATGGAAATTTCCTCTCGCTTCTGGTTTGGAATGTGTAGCGAGTGGAGTAGCCCTAGTGTCATAAAATTCAAGCTTTTGATTCTTTGACATACGTCACACTCTGCTGTCTTTATACGTCACACTCTGCTGTCTTTTGATTCTTTGATGTCTTTATACATTCCCTTCCAAAAGAATAATTGCCTGGCATTGTAGTAAGTTTTGAAAAAACCTACATGTCCTGCGGCTGGACAATCAAGGGACTCCATCAAAACCTTTGATGTTGGGCTTAAGTAGATCTTTCCCTTGTACCAAAGGATCTCATTCCTCCATTCAAATTTTGGACCTCAATTAGGATCATTGATTAAGGAACATGTGTTTGTGTCCTTTGCATATTCACCTCGGATTTCATCCAACCAATCTAGAACTGCAACTAAAATCGCATAAGTTTTGACTTCTTCATCTTTTCGAGATAGGTCATCAGCAACTATATTGTCCTTTCCTCTCTAATGCAATATCTCCATGTCAAATGTAGCAATTTTTTCTATCCATTTCTGTTGTTCGGTTGACAAAGTTTTTTATTGTAAGAGACATTGAAGACTATTGTGGTCTGTTTGTATCAAGATTTTTCTCACTAGAAGGTATTGTCGCCATTTTGCTAGAGCATGTATAACAGCAAGCATGTCTTTGTCATATGTGGACTTCAGACTCTTTCTGTTGTTGAACTTCCAGCTTTCAAATGCTATTGGATGACCTTGTTGCATCAAGACTGCTGCTATCCCAAATCCAGAAGCATCGCATTCAACTATAAAGGGTTTTGTGAAATTTGGCGTTGCTAATACTGGCGTTGATGACATGATGTTTTTCAATGCTTCAAAACAATTTTCTACTTCATCATTCCATTGAAATTAATTTTTCTTTAATAGATTGGTTAGGGGGGCAGTCTTATGAGCATAATTTTTCACAAATCTCTGGGAATATCCTGTCAAGCCTAGAAACCCTCTTAGCTTTGAGATGTTACCTGGTTTGGGCCACTCAGTGATTGCCTTGATCTTAATTGGATCAATTGACTCCTTCCTTCGATATTATATGGCAAAGATAGTCCACTTCTTTTCCAAAAGTGCATTTTGACAATTTTGCATAAAATTGATGTTCTTCCAAGATGGTGAGTACTTGATCTAGGTGTTGGAGATGCTCTCTCTAAGTTTTGCTATATATGAGGATATCGTCAAAAATACTAATACAAACTTTCTCAAATAGGGTTGTAACAATCCGTTCATTGCGGCTTGAAAAGTGGTTGGAGCGTTAGTTAATGCGAAGGGCATTACTTTGAACTCATAATGGCCCTCATGAGTATAGAAAGCAGTTTTTGCTACGTCTTCTAATCTAACCCTGATTTGATATTACCCTGATCTCAAGTCTAATTTTGAGAAGTACTTAGCTCCATGAAGTTTATCCAGCATCTCATCGATGAATGGTATAGGGAATTTATTTTTTATTGTTATCTTGTTCATCCCTCTGTATTCAAACTAGCACCACTGGAGCTGCATAAGGGCTTATGCTCTTTGAAATGACACCACATTTTAACAGATCTTGGGCTAACCTTTCGATCTCTATTTTATGGTGATGTGGATATCTGTACGGTTTGATATTGACAAGTTTTACCCCTGGTTCTACCTCAATTATGTGTTCAATCTTCCTGTTTGGTGGGAGCTCCATCGGAAGCTCTTGGAACACCTTGTGGTGTTTTTGGATTAGCTCTTGTATTTCTGGTGGTTTTAGTCACCACCTTCACATGTTAGCAACTCCATCTCTTGACATTGAATTATGTAAGCACGTGCTCCTTTTCGAATTAACCTTTCCATTTGATGTGATGTAACCAATTGAGTTTGAGATGGTTGGAAACCATACAATTTGTACTGTTCTCTAGCCACTTGAACTTGATGAAGAGCTCTTTATGGTTAGCGAAGTAAGTACCCAATGTTTGCAACCATTGGATTCACAACACTATGTCTACTCCTCCAAGAGGTACTGCAAAGAAGACAGATTCTAGGTTATACTCTTGCATTTGTAATTTAACCTTGTGACACTTTCCCACATTTTCAATCTTCTTACCATCCACTGCCATAACCTTCATGTTTGGCACTAGGTATATGCATAGGTTGAATATCTTAGCAAGATTAATATTAATAAAGTTATGGGTACTACCAGTATCTATGAGAATCGAGACATTATTTGTTTTTATATGCCCCTTTAGCTTTAATGTTTGAGGTTGGGATATCCCTGTAATGGCGACTAATGATATTTTTGGTGTATCATCTTCTCTTTTAGAGTGGCAATCATGTTGACTTCCAGTATTGTCCTCATTTGATTCCTCACTTTCAGATTCACCTTCTTCTTCGACCTCGCAGGCATACAACTTTTGGGGGTTTCCCTTTTGCAAACACCTATGCTTATGATCCCACTTTTCTCCACAATATTTGCACTTTCCTTCCTTCGTTCTCTGGGCCTCCAAACTAGGTTTCGCTCCTTCCCTTAGATGTGGTGGCATATATTTTGAAGTTCCCACATTTGTTGATTATGGAGGCTTCCTCTTGGAGTAATTTTTGTCTAAACTAATCTGAGCAAATCTTTTGAACTTGTTTTCGATGATCTTGGCCTTACGTCTTGCCTTCTTGATGGGAGAAACATTATGTAATTCCAACTCATCTCGAATGTGCGGCCTCAGTCCATGTATGTAGGTTTGTAGTCGTTGGTCATCGGTTAGCTCTAAAACTTGGGTTGCTAAAGCTTCTCGTTCACAAGTGTACTCATCCACACTTCCTTTTTGCTGCAATCTAGTGATCTTCGCAAAAAATTCTTTCTCAATTACACCCTGAAACCTTTAAAGAAGATCGTTTTTAAAGTAATTCCAACTGAAGGAACAAAACCTCATTGTAGTCTTCCACCACATCTACCAATTGTATGCGTTACCCTCCAATTGCATGGCAACATATTTAATCTTCTCACTATCGTATTTTATCTTATGGATGTCAAATTATTCTTCTGCTTTATTGATCCATGCGATGCATTGTTTTTCATCACCATCGTATTTGGGTAATTCTAGTTTTACCCTTATCTGGTACCCATGTGTTGGGGGGATTGAAATTGATGGAATGTTAAAGAAAGGGACTTCACGGGGTGGCCTCGTGTCATGATGTTCTATTGTTTTAGGCGTGTACTTGGATGAGGTGTATTGAAGGGGTCTAGTGGTGGGTTATGGCTAGGTGAGGGAACCAAAGTATGCAGCTGTAATCTGGCCAAGATATTGTCGAGATACTCTTGAGTTTTCTTTTGAATTTCCTTCAACGCACTAATGCCTTGCTCTATTCCTTCCTTGAGCCCTGTGATGGTTGACCTTAATGCATTATTATTTTTGTTGATTTCCGCCTTAAGCTCTACATACTTTTTGTCCAGTTGGTCCAATCTAGCGTTGACATCCCAAATTCTAGTGAGCACTGGAATTTTCTCCACACTAAATCTTGATTTATTCTTGTTGGTTGTTCGTTCCCAGCCAGCAACGTTTATTTTGTTGGTTGTCCATTCCCAGCCAGCCACATTTTGGTTTTATTAAAATTTTATGTTTGTCATAGCTGAGGAAACATTGTGGGTGTAGCAACGTGCAGGCTGGGAAGAGATGGTGTGAAGGAGGCACAAAGTTGTAGAGATCAAATGCAGGGAATGGTGGCATGAGGAGGGGGGGCTGGCAGAGACATCAACGTAGGGGAGGAGAGAGAAAGGTGTGGGGGAAGCAGGTGGCAGAAGAACGCGTGCGAGGGCGCTGTAAGAGCTAGGGCGATGGAAGGGAAGGGCGTGGTGGTGGCGCCGTGGAAATGTGCGCTGGAGGAAGGAGGGACGAGATGAGGCAAAGCACGGAATGAGGAGTCAAGGGGGAAGGGAAGTGTGCAGACGCGGAGGGAGGATAGCGTAGCAGTAAATGAGCATGGGAGTAAGCAGGGAGGAGGACAAAGGGACGCGGGGAAGAGAAGAGAAGATGGGTGTGGGGGCTAGCACGAAGAGAGCAGCGTTGGACTGGGAACAGGCAGCGGCAGGAAATGGTGGCAGATAGCGAATCTGGACGACGACGGCAGGGGCAGCAGGCGTCACGCTGCTCTGATACCAATGGAATGTAAACTCCACGTGAAGACAAATTTGACTGAAAAATAATATTTTTTATAAACTTTTGATTGATGATCAATTACAATAGAAATCCTAATTTTATATACCTATATCGGGTTTGAGGTGGCTTATCATAAAATCGTCTCTTTCTTTTTACCATTATGCTAACTACATATCCTTAATTTAATTGTATTTTTAATATATATATTTATATGATGCTTATATTTTTTTTTATCATTTTTTTGGGTTTATTTAAATATTTAAATTTTATATATAACAAAATGGCAGTCAATCGGATGGAGGATGGTAAGGCCCCAAGTTCAGACGCCTTTGTTATCAACTATTTTGTACCATAGTTGAACCTCATGTTGAGCTGCCATTTGATGAACATGGTCAATGTTCATGTTCAATGCAGCAAAAGTTCAGAATGTATTGCCTAGCCAATTTTGGCTAGTCATTTTTATTTTTATGTTGAAATGACCATGCCTCATGGGGTTTTTGTAATAAAGTGTGCTAGTAGGGGTTTTGAGTGGCTCAGTCCCCTAAGACGTAAAATTTCAACTAAGGTATTCCAGGGAGTTTTTTCCCTTGTCAATTATGCTTTGCCTATAGCCGAGTATAATCGATGAGGTTTTTTCCCGCTTCCTCCAAAGCTGGAATGCTCGATTTTGAATTTTGGGCCTTGGGGGGTTATTAGAGTCCAACTAGTAAATATGAACCTACTAGACACTATTGGTATGTTCTATGGTCATTTCCTAAGCCTCGGGATACATTAAAACAATGTCTGAAAAAAAATTTCCCAGACGCGTGGTGATTTTTATTTTTATTTTTTTTACTATAGAGAATTAATTAAACCATTTTGACCATGGTTTAATTGAAAATTTTCAATTTGTAATAATTAAGTGGTCTGGGGGGTGTTTTTGACAAATAAACACTTATTTTCTAAGCCAAAACACTCATTTAACCCCTAGACACACTTATCCTAAGTTTCGGAGTATTATTCGGCCTTATAATTAATATTTTCTAAAAAACCCAAAAAATGAGAAATATTAATTAAAATAATAAAAAATAATAAATTGGAGAAAATCAAAATATCTCCAAAGAAGACCAAATTGAATAAGATTAAGAGCTAATTAGCTCGGCGCGAAGCATTTATGATGATTCCAATCTATGAAACCGGATTCGTCCTGGAAGCCCCCCGTGTCCCGTGGGGATCGAATCGGACACGTCCCCAATTCGTCTTCCAGACGAATCCGAAAACAGGACACGTTAAAAAACCGTGTCGGACACGAAAATGCAGCGTGTCCCGAAAACATGACACGAATCCCGAAAACAGGACACGTGACCGACGGAAAAAGACAAACGGGTTTGCTTAAATTCAATTTTTTATCTTTCTTTTTGTCATTTGAAAGGAAGCAATTGATTGAGAGTGAGTTTTATATGCAGGTGAAGGAGTTTTGAAGGAGATTTGAAGGCTATCCATTGTTTCCAAGCGATTCCAAGTGCATTCCGGTGGATTTGTGGAGAGGATTGCAAGCTCAACCATCACACAAGAAAAGGAATGTCTCAATCAGCTAGGGCAGGAGGTAGGGGTCAAAGGAAAGGGAGAAATGCACCATCTAGGGCCTCCCCTCCTATTCCACCAAGCACAACCGGTTCTCCTCCTCCGTCAAGTGCTCCATCGGCTGCTAGTGGAGCTCATGCTCCATTTAAACCTGTTTTAGCAAGACAACAAGCCCAAGAAAAAAAATACCCTTTGTGGAAGTATGTGACACAGAAAGATGGGCCCGGGGCAAAGCTTGGTGGGGGAGGCAATGTGTCTTGGAGATGCAATTTTTGCAACCATGAGTTCATGAGCACATATTTCCGGGTTAAGGGCCATTTGTTGGCCCTTCCTTCTTGTGGGATTTCTTCATGCAAAGCGGTGACTGCTAACCAAAGGAGGGATATGGAAAGAGAGGATAATGTTGGCTTAGGGAAGGTGGTAGCAGCAAGCAAGAAAAAAGAGGATGATCCTCTTCCATTTTTGAGGAAGTCCTCTAGCACCAAGACTCCATTTCCACCTAGCATTCATGGGCGTGGAGATACTTATCAAACAAGAAAGAGGCAATCTACAGGTGGTCCAATGGATAGGATTTTCCAACAAGAGGCGCGAGAAGAGGTAGACCTTACCATTGCATTTTTCTTCTACCTCAACTTCATCTCATTCAATGTTGCACGGTCACCATTGTATTTTGAGATGGTTCGAACTATCTTGGAACGAGCTCCAAGTGTTTATGTGCCTCCTGGTTCAGAGAAGCTTAGAACCACATTGTTGGTTAAAGCAAAGAAGGAGGTAGATAAAATCCTTGAGCCAATTAGAACAGCATGGCCCTCATGCGGTGTGAGTATTGTTTCTGATGGATGGACGGATCCCGCACACCATCCACTCATCAATTTCATGGTATCTTCCCAAAATGGACTGTTGTTCTTGAAAGCAGTGGATGCTCTTGGGAAATACAAGGATGCACAATTTATGGGTGATTTATTCATCAAAACCATTGAAGAAGTAGGTGTTGATTCGTGTGTACAAATCATCACGGACAATGCACCTGTTTGCAAGGCTGCTGGCATGATTGTGGAAGCTAAATATCCACAGGTATGTTCATTCTTTCATTTCTAATTTGCTCATTGTTTGAATTTGGTCATTGCAATGTTGGTGTTGTAGAGTCACTGATACATGCTTTTATTGCTCTTACAGGTTTTTTGGACACCTTGCATTGTCCATTCCTTGAATTTAGCACTGAAAGCCATTGCTTCGGATGTGACATGGATTGGCATCCTTATTGAGGATGCATGCCATATCCGTAACTTTGTACAAAACCACACAAATGCCCTCACCATCTACAAACAGTACACACAGCTTTCATTGCTGAAGATTGCAGATACTCGATTTGCTTCCTCATTCATCATGCTGAAGAGATTGAGGGAGGTCAAAACCGCTCTTGGGCCCATGGGGATTTCAGAGTTTTGGGCTTTTTGGAGAAGGACGGATCAGGCTGCTTCACAAAAGGTGAAGAACAAGGTGTTAGATGATGGTTGGTGGGACACGGTAGATCTTAGCATTAAGATCATGGAGCCAATCATTTCTTTGTTGCGGTTTGCAGACTCGGACCAACCCATCCTAGCAGAGGTTTATGAGGGGTGGGATTCCATGATTGAGTCCATGAGGTCCATTGTCATGGAGAATGAGTGTCCCGAGTATGGGACATCAACAGAGAACTTATGGACCATTATTCGGGATATTCTTATCTCCAGGTGGGATAAGAATTGCACGACTTTGCATTGCTTGGCCCACTCCTTGAACCCCAAGTTCTACACTCAGGAGTGGCTCACTGGTGGATCGGGGGCCTCACACAGAGTCCCTCCTCACATGGATGCAGAGATTGCACATGGGAGGAAGATAGCACTTAGACGGCTATTTCAGGATAGCGACATGCTTGAGGAGGTGGAGGAGGGCTTTGTAGATTCTTCCATTGGCACTGGGAGATTTGGAGGCTATGATGTGCTTAGAAATAAGGGGGGGTAAGAAACCCTATGCTTGGTGGGAAACTCATGGGGCAACATCCCCTATTCTACAGAAGTTACCCTTGAGGATCATCTCTCAAGTTACATCATCCTCTTGTTGTGAGAGGAATTGGAGCACATATGGGAACTTGTACAGTGTGAAGAAGAGCAGGCTTGAGCAGTCCAGGGCAGAGTCATTGGTGTATGTGCACTCCAACCTTCGTCTTATTTACAGGAAGAGGGAGGAGTGGGTGAAGGGAAAGACAAAGATGTGGGATGTCTTTCCTGATGATATGGGTTTGGACAGCAGTATTGAGTTGGCATTAGCCAACATGGATCTTAATGATCCAGTGCTAGAGCCGGTCACTTTTGATGATAGTGTAAGTGATCGTATGGAGGGGTCATCCTCCACAGCAACAGATGCAGATCATCAGATGGGCAGAGAGGAGGAGTAGGGGGACGAGGATGAGGATCAGGGCAGGCGCAGGGGCAGTGATGAGTATGTTGATGTTGATTCAGGCATGGAGGAGGACTACTGACAGTCTGACATATGGGATTCTCCCATCTTGATCCACCCCTTTTTGTATTTACGATTAGACTTTAGTCTATTTGGCATTTGCCAATGCCCAGTGGCATTCCCACATATATGTACATTGTATACATTTTGATTTTGATGACTTAATGAGAAATATGGTTCCGACATGCATCTATGTGTCTCATTGTGATTTGTGAATGACAAATGTGTTGTGAATCGTGACTTATGAATAACAAATGTGTAATTACTAATCATTAATGTGTTTTTATTCTAATTTCTATTGAATATTTGCAAATGTTCTAGTTTCTAAATATTTTGGATCTATATGTCTATATTTTTAAATTTTAATATATATTTTAAAAATATATATATATATATATATATGTATATAAAACATATCCTAAGTGTCCTGATTCCGGGGGTCACCGTGTCCGTGTCGGACTCTCATATTTTCGTGTCCTTCGTGTCCCGTGTCCCCGTGTCAGGTGACTTAGATTCCAATCAATATCGGTCAGTTTCAGATCAAGTATCGGAGTGTAGCAATTGAACTATTAGTCAGAAATTCACCCTCTTTGGCTAAATTCGTTTTTGGTTAAGTGTGGGTTATCTATTGGGTGGGTGATCATTACGAGGGAGGATGAGCCACCTCACCCCCCCTCATTACTCCAACACTCAGTTGCAGCTTAGTTCAACTCCAAATCATCATGCCGAGCTTAGTCAATCAAAGAGGATTCACTCCAGTGTTACTCTTAGTCCGGATTTAGGGTTTTAAGCCCTATCTTTCTTTTCTTTTGGTATAAATAAAGGCTCTTCTTCCTCATTCTGCACGGAAGCAAGGGACCTCTTCTCATATGAGTTGTAATTGTTTATCTTTTTATGGAATAAAATTGAGTCTTTGGAGGACAAATCTGCTGGTGTAATACTCTTTCATGGTGAATGCTGGTTTTTAACCGAGGTGATATCTATTTAGTTATGTTTGTGGCTCATGCAATTTTGAATATCTAGCTTAGAAGTTTGTATTCCAATCCATAGAATAGGCATTTTAATCTCAATTTGCTTATTTATGTGTAATCATTTAAGATTCAAGAGTTATACTTTGTAGTCAGTAATACTTGTATGCTTTTGATTTTATGTGATTTCCATAGTAGATCTGATCTTTGCATGAAGGTTTCTTGTGTAGCTTTGCAAATCACCGACGGTGGAGTAAGATTGGAGCTCGGTTGCATCTTGTCTTCTTCATCACTTCACTTTGGATCTAACTTGTTTACCATGCAGACACCCTCCTCCTCAACCTTGTTCAAAGCTTGAAGCTTGAGCTCTTCCTCTTCCTTCTCAACGAAAAAAGGACAAAAACACTCAACCTAAATCTCTTTTCTTTTAAATTGTTTTCTTTTTTGTTTGCAAGTTAAAAGTTGATCATTAAAGATTTTTTATTTTTCATTTTACTTGTTTCATTTAAGATCTAAGAAAGGGCTGGAATTTTACATCTTAAGGCTTAGATCTAGTTTCCATTTGCTTTAGCATTTTGAGGTAAAATTTTGCAAAATCTTTTCCAAGTGTTGAAGGTGTAGATTATTAGTTTATTTTTGCATTTAACACACTAATTTGCTATTGAAAGCTTGCTGGTTTTTAGCAGGTATACGAAAAAAGAGAAGGATATGCTGCCGAAATTTTGAGTTTCAAGCCACCAGGAGTGTCCATATTCGATTTTGCCTTCCCCCTTCTTCATTCACTTGTTATCTTGGCACTTTAGGGCCTTTTTTGACCCTATTTTTCAGGGCTCAAAGGGCACTATTTATTTCAAAGCATTGTAAAAGGTTTAATAAAAAGCAAGTGGGACAAAGGCCCCCACACCCCTCTTCCCCCAGTTGGGGGAAACCTGTATCGCCTCTTTTTCTTTCTTTTTCTGTTTTAGTTTTGCATGCATAATAATTGTTTAGAGTAGTTTAGTTTGTTTTTGCTTTCATAAACAGAAAAGAAAACGTTTGTTTAGTTTAGTTTTACTTTCGCATTCTTTGCTTTATATAAATTGCAAAAGGTAAAAATAACCAAAGCCTCTTGAATCTCACTGAAAAGTGGATCAAGAGCACTCTCTATCGAAGAGGTTTAATTTATTTAAATTAGTTTTGTTTATCATTTTTTCAAGTAATAAAAGGAATCCAAAATCTCTTGAATCTCACCAGAAGGTGGATCAAGAGTGCTCTCTATCGGAGAGTTTACTGTTAGTTTTATCTTTTCAGATTTATTTGTTTATTTAATCAATCCAACCGTTGCTTTCCCGAGTACCCGAAAGGTGAAAGAGACTCTTCAGTCGTCATCTAAAACAACCCATTGTTATATCTCTAATAAAATAAACCAAAACTCCTTCCCCGTATGCTCTACACCATTGCAGCTTGTCTGATCACTTGGTTGTATCAGAAAGGGATATGAGCTACTAGATTTAATAGGGAAATCCACACAAGTCATTTTCTCGAGAACTCGGGAAGTTGCAAAGGGTAAGCACTACAGAGTCAGGGGGCTACTCCAAGCAGGTTCATCCTCGCCCCGTTGGACACTTGGTATTACCGCTTAAGCACTCAGTTCGAAGGGATTTGACTTGTTGGGCCAAACCCACAATTAACCCACGCCCTTAATTATTCATTTAATAATCTAAAATTTACCAACCGAGACACTGCAATACACTTTCACTGAGACTACACTAGCAACCCACATTTGCAAGCACTCTTTTCATTTTGGCACTGGTCTATTTTATTCTTTTTGCATAAGTGAATCACGCAAATGTGTCATTGAATATTGTGTATTTAATTTGAGTTAAAGTGTTGCTAAGGTTAAATCTTGTTTGCGGTAATTGGTAATCTTTAATTTCATCCATTTCATATTAACTCCTAGTTTTAGTCTTTTCTTTCGTAGACTAAAAACCATCAATTTTCTTCTAATAGGGACCACCCCCCTTGGCTTTGTTAGGAATTAGCCTAAACGGAGGAGCTGGGATCAGGTGACAGCACCTGGCTCTTTGCTTGCCCCCAAGGCCACACCTTTCCCGCTTGGGAAACAGCGGTCCAAAAGATTTCTGCTGACGATGTGCTTTCGACGGACAACAGGCTTCACTATAGATATATTCCATCATTGTTGGGATTGGTTGAAGTTTGAAGTCCTTGACCTCATGGAGGAATCAAGGAAAAAGAAATGGGTCCTACCTGCTCTCAACGCCACTTTCATAACTCTAGTTCCAAAAGAAGAAGGGGCAGCAACTCCAAGCAAGTTTAGGCCTATCTCTCTTTGCAATGTGATTTACAAAATCATTACTAAAGTTATTGCTAATAGGTTAAAACCCCTCCTGCCCATTCTCATCTCGCCGGAACAAACGGGCTATGTAGAAGGGCATCAAATTTTGGACTGGATTATTCTGGACCATGAAGTAACTCGCTCCTTGAAAATCACTAAATAGCCTGGAATGATTCTCAAGCTTGACCTCTCCAAAGGTTTTGACAAACTCAATTGGAGTTATAGTGAGAACATCCTTCTATCTTTTGGGTTTTCCTCTTCCTGGACATGGTGGATCCTTTCCCTTACCTCAACCTATTTTTCTATCTTGATTAATGGTACATCGTCTTCTACCTTCTCTCCATTAAGGGGGATTAGACACGGGACCCGTTATCCCCTTTTCTCTTCATCCTCATGGTTGAGGGCCTAGGGCCTATGCTTAAGTATTAACTAGTTGCTGACAACATCAGAGGACTCTCTATTCATGACAATGCTCCTTGCACTCACCAACAGCTCATTGATGATAATCTCTTTTATGGTCACCCCTCGGTTCAAAAAGCTCGAGCTCTCATGCAAGTTTTAGAACTCTTTTCAAAAGCCTCGAGCACTATCATTAACCTTGAGAAATCCCAAATCTTCTTTTTTAATACCCATGTTATCACTCAACGTAATATTGCTAGAAACTTGGGGTTTTCTACTCTTCGTTACCCACCAAGTACTTAGGAACCCCCCTCTTTGATTCGACTATGAAACATTCTTCTTGGAGAGATCTTTTAGACAAGCTAGAGCTCAAATTAGCTTCATTGACCTTGCGCCCTCTGAACTTTTCCAACAGACTTGTCCTGTTGAAGTTTGTTCTCCAATCCATGCCCTTGTATCTATTTTTTGTCTGTGTCGCCCCCATGTGGGTTCTCAAAGCCATACATAATTTGCAGCGCACCTTCTTCTGGGGGGGAAAAGAAGAAAAGAAAATGGGCTCTAGTGAAATGGGAAACTATTTGCAAGCCCAAATCATTGAGAGGGTTGGGAATCCAGGAGCCTAAAGTTAACAATGTTGCTATTTACGCCAAGGTCTAGTGGAATTGGACTGCCATAAATGATAGTCCTTGGGCTCACTTCTGGAATACTAAATATGCTAAAGACTGGCCAGTTCAGAAGCTCATAAGATATGACCTTGCCCCTCAAGGATCTTTGATTTGGAAGGCAGCAAATTCCCAAAGGGCTCTAATTCAGCAACATTGTTTCTGGGAGGTCAAAGATTATGCATTTGCAAACTTTTGGACGGACTCTTGGCAGCAGCTCCCAAGTTTGGATAGTTAATTTCACCTACCTAGAGTTCAGACAAGCCTGATAAACTCTAATAGAAGGAAGATAAAGGAATTTTGGGTTCAAGAGCATACCTCTACTTTCAGGATATGGAAGGACCCTGAGTTATGGCATGTTGATTGGGGTGGAGGATCCCAACAAGAGGTGTGGGAGGAATTGCAAAAAAGGATAATACCAAAACAACAAGATTCGGATATTATTCACTAGGATCACACGCACAGAGGTACGTTCACGGTTAAAGAAGCTTATCATTTGCTAACTCGAAATTTGGGAGAACAATTACACCCACATTGGAAACAGATTTGAGATTCTAAACTCTAGCCAAAGATCGCTTCTTTGATATGGATCTTGTTTCATCTTAAAATCTTAACTTAGGGCAATCTCAAGAAATGGGGACTTCATGGCCTTACAAGGTGTGCTTCGTGTCACAAGGAAGAGAAAACCATAGACAATCTCTTGGACTCTTGTCCCTTCATGGATGAGTTGTAGGATAAAGTGGCCATGATCTACAAAAGAACAAACAAAGTTAAGGGTGACGTCATCCACACTCTTCAAACGTGGGAAACTGATCCTTTCCAAAGTGTTATCTTAAACCGCCTGTGGCAGCTAACCCTTAACTTTCTAGTGTGGAGGGTGTGTAAGGAGAGGAACAAGTGAATATTTCATGGGAAAGAAAGCTCAGTCAACAACATATGGAATGTGCTCAAGAGGAATTTGTTGGAAACTATACATCTACAGGTTTGGACTCAACAAGACCTTCCTGTACTTCAAGCTGAGATCAATATTCTGAAAAGGTGAGACTTGGATACTTGGAATTCCCTTCCCTCTGAGCCACGGAAGAATCCCTCCCTCTCGAGCCCAAAGGTATGGAGCCCTCCCCCACCTAACTCCTTCAACTCAATTTTGATGGTGCTTCAAAAGGGAGCCCAGGCATGGTAGGATTTGGGGGAGTAATCAGAAACAATGCAAGTTGTATCCTGCAAATCTATTTTGGGGCCATTGGATTGAATAGCAATAATGTGTTGAAATATTGTAACTTCGAAGGATATTCTAAATGCATTTTACTATTGTAATCTATCGGAGATGTTTTATTCCTCCGTCGGGATGTTATTATTGTATTTGGTCATCATAGTGTCATGAGGTAAAACCTTCGTTAAAAGTCGGGTCGATAGAACCCTCCAGAACATAATATTATATTGTTTCATGTCTTGCTAGGTGAAGTCGGTCCAGTAAGTTTGTTGGGGCCGACCTATTAGGGAAAAAGTCAAGTGGAAGATAGAGTATAAATAGAGGAGGTGTGTTCCTCATTTGAACACACACACTCACTTATGTATAGCGCATAGGAGAGAGAAAGAGACATATTTGCAAGGAGAAGGAGCACCTATTTGGGGTTTCATCTCTGTACTTTTGATACATCTATATAGAGGAATTTCTTGGGTTTTCTTCCCCTAGAGGGTTTCCCAAGATAAATCTGTGTCTATCTTGTGATTGTGTTTCTTTCAGTGATCCTGCATATGCTATTGTTGTGAAATTGAATTGAATACTAATCATATCTAGTTAAGCATATGGAATCTTAACATGGTATCAAAGCTAGCCTGAATAGAACAGCTTTCACAAGGTGAAACTCTCTCTCCTCTCCCTTCGCCAAGATATTAGGGTTTCTGTCGAAGTTGGAATTTTGAAGATTTGATTGCATAAAAAGTTGTACCTCCCTAAAGTGCATCTATTGAGCCCTAGATCGAAATTTTTGAGTGGGTAGATCTCCAAGAAAGTCAAACCCTAGTTTGGCTTTGGACCAGAAAACTACAAAAAACCAGGAAACCAAAAAACTGCAGAAACTGTAGACCAGAATCTCGCCAGTCATTTTTGAGAGGTGAAGATTTGGAATCTCCAAAAACTAAGTGAAGTGTACCAGTCAACTCGCCTCAGTCAAGCACATCTCATGGTAAGGTCAGTTCTGCATTTTGACAAATTTCATTTTTTAGTGACCTCCTGGATAAGATGGCCCCAAGCACTAAGCTTGAGGACAAGCTACAAGGCATAGAGAATTTCCAAGCATGGAAATATAGGATTGGTCTCATTCTTAGAGAGGATGATCTTGACAAATACTTCAAATGAGAAGTTGCAGAACCTGAAGAGGATGAAGCTAAGGAGAAGCACAGGAAGGACCTAATTAGGGCTATGCGGATCATTGCTGATTCCATCAAAAATCACTTGATTCCTCAAGTGTCATCCAAAGAGGCCCCGAAGGAGATGTATGATGCCCTATCCAAAATGTATGAAGGAAGGAACATCAATAGAAGATGAATTTGAGAGCTCAATTGAAGAGTACCAAGATGAGCCAAGGAGAATCCATTCAAGACTACTTCACAAGGGTCTCCTAGTTCAATGAGCAACTAGAAGCCATTGGAGACTCCCTTGATGAAGATGAACTAGTTATGACTTCTCTCAATGGTCTCACTAGACCTTGGGATTCATTCATACAAAGTGTGTGCCAGAAAGGAAAGCATGAAGTTTGACATTGTATGGGAAGATTGCATTCAAGAGGAGGCTAGAGTAGCCAATAGAGAAGCTCTACTTAAAGAAGGTGATCAAGCCCTAGCCACCCATACCAAAAGAGGAAGAAGTCAATCGAACTTCAAGAAGGAAAGCCACGAGGAGTCTCAACCTCCCAAGAGGTTCCAAAGGACAAGAGGAAACAATCAGAGGAAAGACTACTCCAACTTTCAATGTTTCCATTGTCACAAGATAGGACACATTGCCAGAAATTGTCCATTGGAGAAAGAAGAATACAAGAAGAACAACAAAAGACATCATGCACACCTAGCTGAAGATGAAGAAGAAGAGGAAGAAGGACCTCAAAGGAAACAAGCAAAAGAAGAAGATGTAGAAGAGTATGTATTATTCTCTGCACTCTCTAGGTTTGTGACACCTGGAGAAGATACATGGCTTATTGATAGTGGTGCTTCAAAGTACATGACAAGACAAAAGAAAACTCTGTCAAAACTTGAAGAGAAGAACTCTCCTTAGAAAGTATCATTAGGAGATGACTATCAATATCCTATCAAAGGTATTGGTGAAGCAAGTTACAAGCTTGATTCTGGAACCCCCATGAAGATGAAGGAAGTCTTATATGTACCAGGTTTGAAGAAGATCTTACTTTCTATCTCAGCATTAGATAAGAAAGGATATAGGGTTGCATTTATAGATGGACAAGTACTTATGTGGCCCAAAGGAAAATCAATTGAAGATGTAGTTGTCATTGGTGAAGAAGCAGGAGGATTATATAAACTCAAGGGACATTCGAAAACAACCATTGTTCATGAGACCACTAGCCCAAGTGAGATATGGCATAGGAGGCTTGCTCACATCAACTACAAAGCACTACCCCATGAGAGCAAAGTAGTAACAGGTTTACCAAATTTGAAGATCGATCATGAAGGCACTTGTAAAGGATGTACAAGAGGAAAGAATATCAAGAATCCATTTCTAAAGAGTGAAACAAAGACTAAAGAATGGTGTTGCAGAAAGAAAGAATAGGACCATTATGGAAGCAGTGAAGACAATGATACATGATCAAGATCTTCCTATGCATCTATGGGCTGAAGCAGCAAGAACAACAATTTATGTATAGAATAGATTATCCCATAGTGCCCTTGGATTCAAGACTCCAAAAGAAATTTTCACAGGAAAGAAGCTTGAAGTGAGCCATCTCAAGGTATTTTGTTGCCCAGTATATGTTCACATTCCAAAAGAAAAGAGAACTAAGTTGGACCCTTCCGGAAAGAAGGGAATATTTGTTGGATACAGTGAAGTCTCCAAAGCCTTCAGAATATACATTCCAGGATTCCATCACATGGAAATTAGTAGGGATGTAACATTTGACAAAGAAGCAGCTCTCAAGAGATCCAGAAAGTGCCAGCATGAAGAAGTATACGAAGAAGATGTACCTACCAGAAATGTAGAAGTTGCACCCTCCCCTGAAAATGAAACATCAGAGAACCATGATATGTTAGAACCTCAAGAACCTCCTACTATGAATATATCACGAAAGAGAAAGCTTGCTTGGGTAAGAGAAATTATGCAAGAAGCCTCTAAGTATGGAGCTCCAGAAGGCTCCACAAGAGTAAGCAAGGGATCAAAGTGATTTTCCAGATATGTAGATTTGATGTGTGATCTTGTAGATCAAGAATCTACCAGTTATGAAGAAGTTGTACAGAAGAAAGAATGGGTTGAAGCAATGACGGAAGAATACCAATCTATAATGAAAAATGATGTTTGGGATATAGTTCCCAAACCAGAAGGAAAGAGTGTGGTATCTTCCAAGTGGATCTACAAGATAAAGCATGTAGCTGAAAGCATGTAGCTGATGGAAGTATTGAGATATACAAGGCAAGGTTTGTGGCTAGAGGATTCTCTCAGAAAGAGGGAATTGATGATGAAGAGACATTTGCGCCAGTAGCAAGGTACACTTCCATTAGAACCATCATGGCACTTGCATCCATAATGAAGTGGAGCATACACCAAATGGATGTGAAGACAACCTTCCTGAATGGTGTTATTGAGGAAGAAGTGTACATAGAACAGCCACAAGGATTTGAAGTTGAAGACAGACGGACTCACGTATTTAAGTTGAAGAAGGCTTTGTATGGACTGAAGCAAGCTCCTAGAGCTTGGTATGGAAGGATAAATAGCTTTTTGACGAGTTTTGGCTTTACCAAAAGTAAAGTCGACCCTAACCTTTACTTTAAAGTTATGGATGATGAACCTGTCATATAACTGTTGTATGAGGATGACTTATTTCTGACAGGAAATGAGAAACAGAATGTAGAGTGCAAGAAGAAGCTCACCGAAGAATTTGAGATGAAAGATCTTGGATTGATGCACCATAATCTAGGTCTGGAAGTATGGCAGAGCGCAAAAGGAATCTTTCTCAACCAGGTAAAGTATGTTGTGGAAATCTTAAAAAGATTTGATATGTTGGATTGTAAAGCCATGGCCACACCCATGGATACCAACCTGAAGTTGTTATCTGATGAATCATCAGAGTTAGTGGATGTGACTCAGTACAAACAAATTATTCGGTAGTTGATGTATCTGACGAATACTAGGCCAGATATATGCTTTGCTGTGAACACCCTGAGTCAGTATCTAGTTAAACCTAGACGTGTTCACCTAATAGTTGCAAATCATGTGATGAGGTACCTGAAAGGTATGATAGACTTTGGTCTATACTATGTTGGAGATCATGACTACAGATTGTATGGTTATCCAGATGTTGATTGGGCTGGAAGTGCCTCAGACAGGAAGAGCACCTCAGGTGGATGTTATTGTCTAGGATCCGCACAGGAAGCAGTCTAGTGTTGTTCCCAGCACAGCTGAAGCAGAGTATATAGCAACTTGTTCTGCTAGTTGTGAATCCATATGGCTTCGGAAGTTGATGTCAGGTCTATTTGACCTGGAGTTGGATACCACGGTGATTCTATGTGACAACCAGAGTTGTATAAAGATGACGGAGAACCCAGTGTTCCATGACAAATCAAAGCGCATAGAAATCTGGTATCTTTACATACAGGATATAGTACAGAAGGGAGCTATAAAGCTCCGGTATGTGAGTATCGATGAGCAATTTGCTGATGTGTTGACCAAGCCTTTGTCTCGAGTAAAGTTTGAATACTTCCGTGACAAGCCTGGTGTGGTTCGAAAGGACCTTCCTCGTAAGGAGGAATAGTGATGATGATGTTGTAGACCTTCCTCATAAGGAGGAACAGTGATGATGATGTTGTAGACCCTCCTCGAAAGGGGGAGCAGGTTGATGATGTTGCAGTGGGATTGTATCATCCTTGGACATTAGTCCTAAAAGTGATCCGTAGACTTCAGTCTCCATGTTGCAGTGGGATTGCATCATCCTTAGACTTATGTCCTAAAGTGATAGGGATTGATCATCCCGTAATTGGATCCACAGACTTCTGTCTCCATGAGGTGGTAGGATTACATCATCCTTGGACTTATGTCCTAAAGCGATAGGGATTGATCATCCTTTAATTGGATCCACAAACTTCTGTCTCCGTGAGGTGGTAGGATTGCATCATCCTTGGACTTATGTCCTAAAGTGATAGGCATTGATCATCCCGTAATTGGATCCGCAGACTTCTGTCTCCGTGAGGTGGTGGGATTGCATCATCCTTGGACTTATGTCCTAAAGTGATAGGTATTGATCATCCCGTAATTGGATCCGCAGACTTTTGTCTCCGTGAGATGGCAGGATTGCATCATCCTTGGACTTATGTCCTAAAGTGATAGGGATTGCTCATCCCGTAATTGGATCCACAGACTTTTGTCTCCGTAAGATGGTAGGATTACATCATCCTTGGACTTATGTCCTAAAGTGATAAGGATTGGTCATCCCATAATTGGATCCGCAGACTTTTGTCTCTGTGTTGTGGATAGGATTACATCATCCTTGGACTTACGTCCTAAAGTGAAAGGGATTGATCATCCCGTAATTGGATCATGTGTGTTGCAGGTTATGTTGCTATTGATGATGATGTTGTTGATCGAAAGATCAAGTGTTGCTGCAGATGATCGAGTGATCGAGTGTTGCAGAAGATGAAGATCAAAGATGAAGACTCAATGTTGTAGAAGATGATGCTCCAGTATTGAAGATGTTCCAGTTGCAGATGATTGTTGAAAACTTCCAATGACGTATAGATGTATCACCTTGATGTTGTTGTAGATGCTCTCTCTCCTTGCTCCTACAGTTGATGTTGTTGTCAGTAGAATACCCTTCTCGTTAAGGGGGAGTGTTGAAATATTGTAACTTCGAAGGATATTCTAAATGTATTTTACTATTGTAATCTATCGGAGATGTTTTATTCCTTCGTCGGGATGTTATTATTGTATTTGGTCATCATATAGTCATGAGGTAAAACCTTCGTTGCTCCGCTCCACCCCCGAGCTGGATCACCAACCATGCACCAGAACAGCAAGTAACTTCCTCGCGGCACTCAATCCTCGAGTCCGTAACAAGCTACAACAAGAAAGCTTCCACGCGGCACTCTCTCTCAGAGCCCGTAACAAGCTAAGCGATGGACTTATGAAACGGGAGAAACACTCAACACATGCATTCACAACAAAGTTTCTCCATGCACAACACGGCGTCTCGTGCTATTCCAGTGCACTCATATATATAGCTTTTGCCCAAATCTTATGCCATCCCAATCAAATCTCCAATAAGATCTCTAAATCCCTATGATTTAGGATCTTGTCTAGTTGTTGAGTTTTGGATTGGATTTGATTGGTATCAATCAATCTAGCTTGTTTACACATGTTCTTTGGTGCCATGGTTGGTGTCCCCTCATGTAGTTGAGTTCTCCAAGTGTCATTTTCTTTATTAATAAATAAATAAAATGTTTGTTTGTGCAAATGTTATTTTAGTCTTTGAGTTTTATAACTCATTACATAATAAAAATAATAATTTTTCAAAACATGAAAAATAAAAGTAATGTCATGGGGGTATTACATTTCTCCCCCCCTTATTTTTAACACCGTCCTCGGTGTTCTTTTTATTCTGAGCTCCCTTGCTCATTTTGGAACATGGAGGGATATGCTTCCCGCATTTTATCCTCCATTTCTCAAGTTGCCTCTTCAGGGCTGAAGTGCTTCCATTGCACTTTTATTTGAATGATGGCTCGATTCCTAAGCATACGTTCCTTTTTGTCTAGAATGCGGAAAGGTTCGGTCTGGAACTCGCCCTCGGGTTCTACCTGAATCACATCCGAGTCAATTATATGAGTAGCATCATGTATATATATATTTTTTAACAATGAAACATGAAATACATCATGTACTTTTATATTAGGCGAAAGTGCAAGCTGATAGGCTACCGGCCCTATCTTAGCTAACACTTCAAAAGGTCCACAATACCTTGGTGCCAACATGGAACATCTTCCCAAACTCAAAGAACTCTTCTTTGACTTTACCTTTAGGTATACGTGATCTCCCACATTGAACTCTCTTGGAGTTCGTTTTAAATCTGCGTAACTTTTTTGCCGATCTTCGGCAACTTTTAAGTTTTGTTGCACCTCTTTCACCATTTGTTCCATTTCTTTTAACATGTCTGGTCCTAGAACAATCCTATCGGCAGGGTTATTCCAAGACACAGGAGTGCGACATTTTCAGCCATACAAAACTTCAAATGGACTCATTTTCAAAGAAGCTTGGTACCCATTATTATAAGCAAATTCTACCAAATGCAAATATTCTTCCCATTTACCTGGTTTATCCATTACGTACATTCGCAACATATCTTCTAACACAACTCCACTTTTCATGCATTTATTTAAGCATTTATAATTATGTAAAGTAGCTTACATGCATTCAAACATATGAATCTACTAATACTAGTTTGTGTACTTCGGCGATCATGCAATTTAAACTATAAGCTATACATAAACACAAAATTTTGTATTCAAATAATCAATACTTCACAGAGTAGAACATACATGTGTGTAAAATGATGTTTAACTATTTTTGCATCATATTCTTTTTGCATCATATTCCCCATTACGTAAATCACAAAAAGAGTATTTGCTAATGAATGCAAAGTCGTCATGTATCGAATCAAATCTTTGTAATTTATATAAACTCCAACATGTAAAATAACTTACAGCTTTATACATTACAATACATATAAAGTTATGTTATTTAAACTTGAGCATAATATAATAATCGCAACTCTATATCCATATTAAATAAATAGATATAACACTACACAATAATCACAACTCACTATATCCATATTGAATAAATAGATAGTACCGAAACACCATTGCAACAATCATCAAATACTCTTTTAATGGAATCATATAAAAATGTAATTTCTATAAATGCATTCTCTTTTCAATCTTATAAAAAGTGGTATTTTTTTTTCATCAAATCTAAAGTGAGTAAAGTGCATTCCCTTTTAAAATATAAGATTCATTATTTGCAATACTTTTCAAGTAAGAAAGTAACAAATATTATGCCTATATCAAATATACCAATTGCGATCGCTTAAATATATACATCACTTATATAATACATTTTTCAATTATCTAACAACCCAATTTAATCCTTGCAACCCAAATATACTAAGCCTCAATTGTATTTCTTCAAAATACAAAGGCATATAAATACAACCCTCCCCATAAATAAATACAACACACAAAATGCCTTCCTTCAAAAATATTTAAAGTATTTTCTCATTCAAATATACTAATGTATGATTACATCCCCTCCTACATACAATATATAACACTTTAACAATATATATAGCATATATTACTTTTTATCAAAAAACATGTGTGCTTCTCATCTTACTAAGAATCATAGTTCTGAATTTACAAAGTAATTGAAATACATTTCCATATTTTTTCTCAATTCACTATTTCAATGGAGTGCTATGTTTTAATTAAAAGCTTCTCCCAAACTTTATCCCACCAATCATCTTTTTATTTAGCAAAAATATAGATTACCATTATTTAGCAAAAATATAGATTACCATTCTTTCAATATATATAATGTATCTAATTAGGATTCCTTTCCATATATAATTGGATGAGTTATATAACTAAAACGTTTTTCAACGCATGTCTACTACAAGGAAATACTATTTCTCTATGTAGTAAATGTAAACAACGAGGAATATTTTTTTCTTTAAAATATATAAATATAATTTAAAATATATATTAAAACATAATTTAATATATATATATTTTAAAATATATATGAACATAATTTAATTTGCTATCCATATTGATTTATAAAACAATAACCCACATCTTTCAACGCATTCCAAATTAAATTATGCATAAATACTTGAAACTATAAAAAATATTCATCCTTCTCTATTGTATTTCATCATTTAAAATTCAAATATGTAGACTGTTTCTAAAAACGCGTGAGGAGCAATTTTTGTGGCTACAATCTGACGATGTATACAGCTGGTTGATCAGTGAAACGGAGGGTAAAGTGAGTGCTACGAACAGACTATTGAGAGTTCTGGTCATTAAATTAAAAACGAGTGGACACTGATCTTTCAGTCTAGACTCTACAATGCTCTCAATGATGCTCTAGGAAGTTTATGGGATGATAACACAATGTAACCTCCCTTGATACCAACAAGAAATAAACTATTAACGCCTATCTCCTAAATAGATATAAGATGTACCATTGGGAAAATTTTGTCATTTTAAATTACGATAAACATTAACGTTAAGTTCCATAAATTCACTTCGTTGTATAAAACATTTTAAAAATATCTAAGTACACCATTTACCCATTTCCACACAAACATGAAGCTACTCCTCCCATGTAATTCCAAACTTCTTAATAAACGTATAATCGTATAATTATAAACATATAGTACCAATGTAGCTTTATAACATTTTTCAACCAACAAATTAGAATACATGAAAACTTAAGTTCAATCTATTAAATTTTCGAAGCGCATATAGAATCACATAGTTATTTCACCAAATTCAAAACCATTATAGGATCCACTAATAAATAATTCACTCTTCATTAGACATATAAATACAAACCTCGTTATAGTGTTATATAGGGAGTCCTTCACATCGTAATAAATTGGAATCCTATTATTTACCACCACACTACACGTATAATCACTCGCTAAGAAATACGACCACACAGGGATAATTAACTTGAATAAAATATTTTCATCATTTCTCAAGAACATTACCGAATCCAATAAATTAGCACAGAGATCTCGATTTTATTAAGAACAACTTCAAATCAAGAGACATACCATATATATATACTCCAAAATCTTATCACAAAAAAGACAAAAACGTAGGCTTGCAAATCAAATGGCATCGTTATATGTAACACAATGTAAATGAGTGAATCCATTTTACTTTCATTCATTTATTTAATTAGATCAAATGAATTCATGTTGCTTCCTTTCAATTATTTAATTAAATCCCTTCCACCTAAAAATGGAATTAACTTAATTTTCAAACCATTACCTTTTAGAAACCCCTTTTTAAAAATATTACAATTCTATATTTATCTTCATTCATCGAATTCCTAATACATTATAATTCGTATTTACATCCAAATTGAAATCAAGATTTAATTGCCGATCCTTAAAAACTTAGGGAGAAGAGAGCAACTTACTCCCTTCGGCTTATTAGGATATTGGGAAAAATATGTTAATGGCTACGACAGTCAAAAACAAATATATAAAATGCATAAACTATCTACCACTTGTCACACATTGGAAAATCCATCTTAATCAACCCATAAAATTTCAATTTTATACATTTAGGAATTTTGACAACATTGAATCATACATTGAATCATACTAGAACTTCAAGGTATTCATTACGATATGAATGGTATGCCAAAGAAGGCAGCCACCAGAGATTCATGTATATAAATAATTATTTAGCTCTTGTATAAGAAAAGGAGACCGTCATTACACTCCTAAGAGGAATGATTTTTACTATAACAAACAGAAGCGTGACTAGAAAAGATACTATCTGGAAACTATAATAAATTTGGTAAAGAATAAATGTTAGATCTAAGTTTAAAATCAGATAAGAAATTCCTCTAAGATTTGTCCGTCTTTCAAGCGAAAACATGATTAGTCATGGATACTGCACATCAGTAACTAGAATCCGCATAATCACAAATTTTGACTATAGTATGAGTTGTTATTAACACCTTGTTTAACTACTCCAGCACCCACCAAAGAATACGTCTTTAAAATCGACAAGGATAGACATTGTATTACTTTTTGAAAAGCCAGATCGGTGTTCTGAGAAAATAAAAGATTCAAAACCAAAACAAAATGATTAACAAGAGGATGTACTGCAGGTGATCTAGGGACATGCGAGCGGCCAATCAGAGATCAAAACCGTCCCGTAGGTGGAGATTATGCCTAAATCAAACGCAGTTCAAAGGAAACCTATGCAAATGTTATTAGAATATGAAATTTAGGATAATCAAAGTATACAATCGAACACGCGCGGACTATGAGAACTCATATGCAGCCATTAGGAAAATCATATGCATACAAATGAAGTCTAAACCCAGATCTTTAAAATGCAAAGTAAAAACGGAGATTGTATGCAAAGTATAAATAAAAACAAACCATGAATCAAACGCAGACAGAGACTCAGATTTTTTTAGATCTATAAATGTTCATCAAAGTATAATGAGATTTGGACAGAACTAGATTCAAAACGTATACCACGCAGCAAACTGAAAACTTAAGCGGATCTGAGAACTGGAGAAGAAAAGACAGTCATAAAAGGAGAGTATCTATAGAAGGCATGCGAAGGCTGATCCAGAACGGGGCATAGATTGAACAGAGATCGATTGTTCATACGAAATAATTGTTATTGATGAAATGCATCCGATAGGGTTTAAAACCAGAAAATGAAATCGAGTGTGCATAAAACCATTCTGGATTTGATATGAAGATATTAATTTTTGAAAAAAATGAGAATACATGTTAATATACTGTTTAGTAATCAATATCAGTTATTTGATTACAGGACCTAGAACTTTCTAGTTCTTTACCAGCATCATATAAAACGGAATTTGAACATGAATGAATTTATTACCTGATTCCATTTTTGTTTTTGCAGATATCTGACTGCTTCAGATCTTCAGATCAGTAAACCCTCTCTTCAGTCTTCAGCACAGTAAATCCTCAGCTTCAGCCTTCTTTAAAACAGAAAACCAGTTTCTCTCTCTTACCCTTTTCCTTAATACACCTTTTCAGATATCAATCGATGGGTATTCTGAAGGTTCCTTTTATGGGTGGAGAGAGGACCGGTTTCCCCAAGACCGTTATTCTCCAGTTGCCCATCATAGTAGGAGAAAAACGTAACTGCTGCCAGCACATGCGTCTCATCATGTGGGTCATTAAAACTGATTTAGGAAATTAGTCTTACATTCTCCCACTTGGCACATATGATAGCTTAACGTTAGAGTTTAACAGAGTAGACATTAGATGCGCCATAAGTCATATTCATCTTGGTTTTTAGTGGGTCATCATAATATTATAATTAAACAACCTAGTAATGCGAGTCATGACGGTTCCATGTCAATAAAACAACATAGTCCCTTTCATGTACCACAACATTAATAACCTATTTAATTAGTTTGTAAGAAAGGAGTGTGTTCATAAGGTCCAACAATAATGTCCCTTGTCAGAGACTATTCCTGTCATCATACATTTTATTCTCATATATGTACGTACACATTTAGAACAAGATTTATCAAACAGAAACACCTTTATTAAGATCTCAAAGTGTCAAATAAAACAAACAACATAATGCAATTTATTTCATAAAAATAGCAACTGTTATGTGCTACATTCAATACCCATTCTATTAGCATGTTCCTTAAATGTCTTTGGTGGTAATCTTTTTGTCGATGGATCTGCAACCATCAGCAGTGTGCTTATGTGTTCAATTGACACTCGTTGTTTCTGAATTTCTTCTTTAACGGCAAAGTATTTCAGTTCCATGTGTTTAGCACCATTAGAATACTTGTCATTCTTAGAGAAAAATACAGCTGCAGCGTTATCACAATAAATTCTCAGCGGCTTGGCAATAGAGTCGACAACCCCAAGTCCTGAGATAAAATTTCGCAATCACAATCCATGAACCGTGGCCTCAAAGCATGCCACAAATTCAGCTTCCATAGTGGATGAAGCAGTGATGGTTTGCTTCGCACTTTTCCATGATATTGCTCCTCCAGCTAATAGGAACAAATAACCAAAAGTGGACTTCCTACTGTCAACACATCCAGCAAAATCCGAATCTGAGTAGCCAATCACCTCTAGATTATCAAACCTCCTAAATGTGAGCATGTAATCCTTCGTTCCCTGCAAGTACCTCATCACTTTCTTTGCAGCTTTCCAGTGATCTAATCCAGGATTAATTTGGTATCTTCCCAACATACCAACGGCAAAACCGA
>LPNX010384933.1:165074-203199 GCA_001517045.1 Pseudotsuga menziesii | reverse complement strand
TTCTAAGTGAGTCCTTCTTGGACACAGGAGAGAAGGTCTCTCTATAATCTATGCCTCCTTTCTGAGTGAAACCTTTGGCCACAAGTCTAGCTTTATGTCATTCAATATTACCCTTAAAGTCGCGTTTGGTCTTAAAGACCCATTTGCAACCAACTTTCTTGTATCCTTCGGGCAATTCAACGAGATCCCACACTTCATTTTGGTCCATTGATTTCAATTCATCATTCATGGCATTAATCCATTTAGCAGAATCATTACTTTCTATGGCTTCCGAAAATGAAACCGGATCCCTACACGTTCCTACATCAAAATCTGATTCTTGTAGATAAACCACATAATCATCCGAAATAGCAGACCTCCTCTCCCTTTGAGATCTCCTTAATACTACTTCTTGTGGTCCATCTACCATCGGTTCATCGGTGACAGCCTCATTATGGAGTGGTGGTTCATCAATTTGTTGTTCAATGTTGTCAGGTTGTTTATCAATGATAGGAACAACAATTTCCTTTGAAGCCATAGGTACAGGAACTTGTACCCTAACTTCTTGGATAACCACATTTTGTAATTTTTCACTCCCACTGACTTCACCATTTTCAATGAATCTGGCATGACCGATCTCTACAATTCTCGTACTGTGATTAGGGCAATAAAACCTATACCCTTTGGATTTTTTAGGGTAACCAATAAAATAACCACTGATCGTTCTAAAATCCATTTTCTTTTCATATGGATTGTACAATCTAACCTCTGCTGGACAACACCAAACATGCAGGTGTCTTAAACTCGGTTTCCTTCCTGTCCACAGTTCAAAAGGGGTTTTTGGAACTGACTTACTAGGAACCCGATTTAATAAGTATACAGCGGTCTTAAGAGCATACATCCATAATGACTTGGGTAAATTGGAATTACTTAACATACTCCTAACCATATCCATTAGAGTACGATTACGCCTTTCAGCACACCATTCTGCTGTGGCATTCCAAGCATAGTATACTGTGCACATATGACATATGCCAAGGCACTGCCCTGTTTCATCATACTTTCCATAGTATTCACCACCTCTATCAGATCTGATGATTTTCACTTTTCTGTCTAATTGCCTTTCAACCTCAGTAATATATATCTCAAGGGCATCTACCGATTGAGATTTTTCATGCAGCAAATAGACATAACTATAGCGTGAAAAATCGTCAATAAAGGTGATAAAATACTTTTCTCCACCAAAACATGGATTGTCAAAAGGCCCACAAATGTCTGTATGGATAATCTTAAGAAGCTCAGTACTTCTTGTGGCACTTTTTCTGGTGTGTTTGATTTGTTTTCCCTTAATACAATCTACACACACTCCAAGATCAGAAAAATCTAAGTTCAAGAGAATCCCATCTTTTACTAATCTAAGTAACCTTTCTCTGGAAATATGTCCCAGCCTTTTATGCCACAAGTATGAGGAATTTTCATTCATGAGACTACATTTAATACCAACATTATGATGCAGGGTAAGAAGAGTTTCAGCAAATTGATTATCAAGTTTTAATTTGTACAAACCATCAAAAAGAATGCCCGAACCAACAAAAGAGGTACTATTAAACAAACTGAAACTTTTATTTCCAAAATTACAGAAGTAACCATCAACATCAAGTCTAGACAAGAAGATTAAATTTCTGGAAATAGAAGGAACATAAAGAGTCTGAAACAAATCCAAATGATAACTAGAATCTAGAAATAAACGATAAGTCCCAATGGCTTCAACTGGAGCTTTAACCCGATTTCCCATGAATAGAAAATTCTCATTTGGATTTGTGGTCTGGGTTGTAAGGAATCCCTGCAGGGTATTAGAAACATGAGTAGTAGCCCCAGAGTCAATCCACCAAGTATTAGAAAGAACTTCGGTTAGGTTTGATTCGAAACAAACAGAAATGAAATTCATACCTTTCTTTTCGAACCATTCCTTACGTTTGGGACAGTTTTTCTGATAGTGTCCCGACTCTTTACAGAAGTGACACTTATCATTGTTCCTTTCCTTCTTATAAGCCTGAGAACCTTGATTAGGCTCATTAGCCTTGAATGGTGTTCGCTTCATACCCTTTCTAGGCTTTTTCCCTTTCCTTTCGGCTCCTTGAGTTGTGAAATGAACTGAATGTTGTCCATGTTGCTTAAGTCTTGCCTCTTCTTGATTGAGCATACCGGCCAACTCATTCACATTCCACTTATCCTTAATAGTGTTATAGTGAATCTGAAATGGCCCATACTGAGGAGGTAAGGAGTTTAAAATGAATTGCACAAGAAAGAACTCATCCACATTCATCTCAAGAGTCTTTAATTGAGCAGCCAAGTTTGTCATTTCAAGGACATGCTCATGCATTCCACGCGTACCATCAAACTTCATGGTGGTAAGCTTAGCCATCAGTGTCCCAGAGCAAGAGACTTGTCTGCAGTTTTGAAACACTCTTCTGCAGATTTCAGAAATTCTTTAGCATTTTCAGTATTAGGAAGAGTTGACTTAATGTTGTTTGCTACATTCATCCGCATAAACTTAAGGCTCAGTCTATTCGATCTTTCCCATGCTTTGAATGTAGATTTTTCTTCTGCATTGCTGTCACTAGTAATAGTAGCCGGTTTTTCAGATTCAAGCGCTACATCCAGATCCAGAACACCGAGGTGAAACTGAACCTTTTCTTTCCAATCTGAGAAATTCATTCCATTCAGGATCGAGACAAAAGAGGCATGCGAATGCAGCGAAATAGGAACTGATACTGCAATCATAAATACATGCTTGTGACATTAATGCTAAGAGTTATAAATAATTTGAAAAACATGGTTAAACAATAGAGAATAGTATTACCGTGACCTACCTTTGGGCTAATCTTATGGTAAACTATTAACAATTATGGTGATTTCCTTTCACCTAATAGGACTAATTGATAAAATATTCACAACTAAGTGAGTATGTTACCTTTGAGTATCCGTACTAGCCTCAATCGTGAATACCCATCAACCATCCTACTCCAATTAATTAATCTTTCAAAAATTGGTGCACCTTTGGGTCAACCTAATATTCTTGTGACTAAATAATTGTGATTTGCATAGTCATTATTTTAACACCAGGGAAAACAAGCATTAAATTTCGATAATTTGACTTAATATCTATGTGTCTTTCCGGTTGGGCTACTTTGGTGGCTACCAAACCGTATCTTCATATACACCTTAAATCAATGTAACAACTTTGCATATTGAATTAACAGTAATGTGTTTCAACAGAGTAAAATAAAACATTCTGTCATCATTCACTATGACAAACAAGTTTAGTAATAATAAACAAGAATGTCAATTTAGTTAGAGTGTTTTGTGAAATCTATATCAAGGCTACTAGTTGCCTGCTCCAAAAGGGCTTTCAACCGGCCTCACCAAGTTCAAGATAAAACAGAAATGATAAGAAGTTGTTGTAATATTGTCCAACCCAACAATGAAATGAAATTTCAGTTGTACTATTATAAAAAAAAATATAATAATTTTATTACAAATGACAATGGACAGGTTAAACAACGTGGATATGCTCGTATCATATATAATGACCTTATGGGCACTCGCTTAGTCCCCGTACAGTAAGTTTAAACAGTAAGTTCAATTTACACTGGCCTGAAGGTAATTGCCGGTAGACAGTTGTCATTGTCAATACATAAAATTGAATAAAGGTTACGTTAGTCACTAACTGCTGCTCGAGCGAATATTTGCACACTGGATACCCTAATTTCATACAGTGACTTTCAACCTGTCTATCACTATGTATTCACGAAACTGATCTATTACTATGCATTCACAAAACTGATATATGATTTCACAGGATACATTTGTCAGATAAAAATTTATGGAAAGAGAAAAGAAAGTGCGATACACAGGCTCTGATACCACATGTTAATATACTGTTTAGTAATCAATATCAGTTATTTGATTACAGGACCTAGAACTTTCTAGTTCTTTACGAGTATCATATAAAGCGGAATTTGAACATGAATGAATTTATTACCTGATTCCATTTTTGTTTTTGCAGATATCTGACTGCTTCAGATCTTCAGATCAGTAAACCCTCTCTTCAGTCCTCAGCACAGTAAATCCTCAGCTTCAGCCTTCTTTAAAACAGAAAACCAGTTTCTCTCTCTTTGAGATCTCCTTAATACTACTTCTCGTGGTCCATCTACCATCGGTTCATCGGTGACAGCCTCATTATGGAGTGGTGGTTCATTAATTTGTTGTTCAATGTTGCTTAAGTCTTGCCTCTTCTTGATTGAGCATACCGGCCAACTCATTCACATTCCACTTACTTCACCATTTTCAATGAATCTGGCATGACCGGTCTCTACAATTCTCGTACTGTGATTAGGGCAATAAAACCTATACCCTTTGGATTTTTCAGGGTAACCAATAAAATAACCACTGATGGTTGTGTAATTATAATATTATAATGACCCACTAAAAACCAAGATGAATATGACTTATGGCGCATCTAATGTCTACTCCGTTAAACTCTAACGTTAAGCTATCATATGTGCCAAGTGGGAGAATGTAAGACTAATTTCCTAAATCAGTTTTAATGACCCACATGATGAGACGCATGTGCTGGCAGCAGTTACGTTTTTCTCCTACTATGATGGGCAACTGGAGAATAACGGTCTTGGGGAAACCGGTCCTCTCTCCACCCATAAAAGGAACCTTCAGAATACCCATCGATTGATATCTGAAAAGGTGTATTAAGGAAAAGGGTAAGAGAGAGAAATGGTTTTCTGTTTTAAAGAAGGCTGAAGCTGAGGATTTACTGTGCTGAAGACTGAAGAGAGGGTTTACTGATCTGAAGCAGTCAGATATTTGCAAAAACAAAAATGGAATCAAGTAATAAATTCATTCATGTTCAAATTCCGCTTTATATGATGCTGGTAAAGAACTAGAAAGTTCTAGGTCCTGTAATCAAATAACTGATATTGATTACTAAACAGTATATTAACATGTGGTATCAGAGCCTGTGTATCGCACTTTCTTTTCTCTTTCCATAAATTTTTATCTGACAAATGTATCCTATGAAATCATATATCAGTTTTGTGAATGCACAGTAATAGATCAGTTTCGTGAATACATAGTGATAGACAAGTTGAAAGTCACTGTATGAAATTAGGGTGTACAGTGTGCAAATATTCGCTCGAGCAGCAGTTAGTGACTAACGTAACCTTTATTCAATTTTATGTATTGACAATGACAACTGTCTACCGGCAATTACCTTCAGGCCAGTGTAAATTGAACTTACTATACGGGGACTAAGCGAGTGCCCATAAGGTCATTATATATGATACGAGCATATGCACGTTGTTTAACTTGTCCATTGTCATTTGTAATAAAATTATTATATTTTTTTTATAATAGTACAACTGAAATTTCATTTCATTGTTGGGTTGGACAATATTACAACAACTTCTTATCATTTCTGTTTTATCTTGAACTTGGTGAGGCCGGTTGAAAGCCCTTTTGGAGCAGGCAACTAGTAGCCTTGATACAGATTTCACAAAACACTCTAACTAAATTGACATTCTTGTTTATTATTACTAAACTTGTTTGTCATAGTGAATGATGACAGAATGTTTTATTTTAATCTGTTGAAACACATTACTGTTAATTCAATATGCAAAGTTGTTACATTGATTTAAGGTCTATATGAAGATACGGTTTGGTAGCCACCAAAGTAGCCCAACAGGAAAGACACGTAGATATTAAGTCAAATTATCGAAATTTAATGCTTGTTTTCCCTGGTGTTAAAATAATGACTCTGTAAATCACAATTATTTAGTCACAAGAATATTAGGTTGACCCAAAGGTGCACCAATTTTTGAAAGATTAATTAATTGGAGTAGGATGGTTGATGGGTATTCACGATTGAGGCTAGTACGGATACTCAAAGGTAACATACTTACTTAGTTGTGAATATTTTATCAATTAGTCCTATTAGGTGAAAGGAAATCACCATAATTGTTAATAGTTTACCATAAGATTAGCCCAAAGGTAGGTCACAGTAATACTATTCTCTATTGTTTAACCATGTTTTTCAAATTATTTATAACTCTTAGCATTAATGTCACAAGCATGTATTTATGATTGCAGTATCAGTTCCTATTTCGCTGCATTCGCATGCCTCTTCTGTCCCGATCCTGAATGGAATGAATTTCTCAGATTGGAAAGAACAGGTTCAGTTTCACCTCGATGCTCTGGATCTGGATGTAACGCTTGAATCTGAAAAACCGGCTGCTATTACTAGTGACAGCAATGCAGAAGAAAAATCTACATTCAAAGCATGGGAAAGATCGAATAGAATGAACCTTAAGTTTATGCGGATGACTGTAGCAAACAACATTAAGTCAACTCTTCCTAATACTGAAAATGCTAAAGAATTTCTGAAATCTGTAGAAGAGCGTTTCAAAACTACAGACAAGTCTCTTGCTGGGACACTGATGGCTAAGCTTACCACGATGAAGTTTGATGGTACACATGGAATGCATGAGCATGTCCTTGAAATGACAAACTTGGCTGCTCAATTAAAGACTCTTGAGATGAATGTGGATGAGTTCTTTCTTGTGCAATTCATTTTAACCTCCTTACCTCCTCAGTATGGGCCATTTCAGATTCACTATAACACTAATAAGGATAAGTGGAATGTGAATGAGTTGGCCGGTATGCTCAATCAAGAAGAGGCAAGACTTAAGCAACATGGACAACATTCAGTTCATTTCACAACTCAAGGAGCCGAAAGGAAAGGGAAAAAGCCTAGAAAGGGCATGAAGTGAACACCATTCAAGGCTAATGAGCCTAATCAAGGTTCTCAGGCTTATAAGAAGGAAAGGAACAATGATAAGTGTCACTTTTGTAAAAAGTGGGGACACTATCAGAAAAACTGTCCCAAACGTAAGGAATGGTTCGAAAAGAAAGGTATGAATTTCATTTCTGTTTGTTTCGAATCAAACCTAACTGAAGTTCTTTCTAATACTTGGTGGATTGACTCTGGGGCTACTACTCATGTTTCTAATACCCTGCAGGGATTCCTTACAACCCAGACCACAAATCCAAATGAGAATTTTCTATTCATGGGAAATCGGGTTAAAGCTCCAGTTGAAGCCATTGGGACTTGTCGTTTATTTCTAGATTCTGGTTATCATTTGGATTTGTTTCAGACTCTTTATGTTCCTTCTATTTCCAGATATTTTATTTCCTTGTCTAGACTTGATGTTGATGGTTACTTCTGTAATTTTGGAAATAAAAGTTTCAGTTTGTTTAAGAGTACATCTTTTGTTGGTTCGAGCATTCTTTCTGATGGTTTGTACAAATTAAAACTTGATAATCAATTTGCTGAAACTCTTCTTACCCTGCATCATAATGTTGGTATTAAACATAGTCTCATGAATGAAAATTCCTCATACTTGTGGCATAAAAGGCTGGGACATATTTCCAGAGAAAGGTTACTTAGATTAGTAAAAGATGGGATTCTCTTGAACTTAGATTTTTCTGATCTTGGAGTGTGTGTAGATTGTATTAAGGGAAAACAAATCAAACACACCAGAAAAAGTGCCACAAGTACTGAGCTTCTTAAGATTATCCATACAGACATTTGTGGGCCTTTTGACAATCCATCTTTTGGTGGAGAAAAGTATTTTATCACCTTTATTGACGATTTTTCACGCTATGGTTATGTCTATTTGCTGCATGAAAAATCTCAATCGGTAGATGCCCTTGAGATATATATTACTGAGGTTGAAAGGCAATTAGACAGAAAAGTGAAAATCATCAGATCTGATAGAGGTGGTGAATACTATGGAAAGTATGATGAAACAGGGCAGTGCCCTGGCCCATTTGCTAAAATCCTTGAAAAGCATGGCATATGTGCACAGTATACTATGCCTGGAACACCACAACAGAATGGTGTAGCTGAAAGGCGTAATCATACTTTAATGGATATGGTTAGGAGTATGTTAAGTAATTCCAATTTACCCAAGTCATTATGGATGTATGCTCTTAAGACCGCTATATACTTATTAAATCGGGTTCCTAGTAAGTCAGTTCCAAAAACCCCTTTTGAACTGTGGACAGGAAGGAAACCGAGTTTAAGACACCTGCATGTTTGGTGTTGTCCAGCAGAGGTTAGATTGTACAATCCACATGAAAAGAAATTGGATTTTAGAACGATCAGTGGTTATTTTATTGGTTACCGTGAAAAATCCAAAGGGTATAGGTTTTATTGCCCTAATCACAGTACGAGAATTGTAGAGACCGGTCATGCCAGATTCATTGAAAATGGTGAAGTCAGTGGGAGTGAAAAATTACAAAATGTGGTTATCCAAGAAGTTAGGGTGCAAGTTCCTGTACCTATGGCTTCAAAGGAAATTGTTGTTCCTATCATTGATAAACAACCTGACAACATTGAACAACAAATTAATGAACCACCACTCCATAATGAGGCTGTCACCGATGAACCGATGGTAGATGGACCACAAGAAGTAGTATTAAGGAGATCTCAAAGGGAGAGGAGGTCTGCTATTTCGGATGATTATGTGGTTTATCTACAAGAATCAGATTTTGATGTAGGAACGTGTAAGGATCCGATTTCATTTTCACAAGCCATAGAAAGTAATGATTCTGCTAAATGGATTAATGCCATGAATGATGAATTGAAATCAATGGACCAAAATGAAGTCTAGGATCTCATTGAATTGCCCGAAGGATACAAGAAAGTTGGTTGCAAATGGGTCTTTAAGACCAAACGCAACTCTAAGGGTAACATCGAACGACATAAAGCTAGACTTGTGGCCAAAGGTTTCACTCAGAAAGGAGGCATAGATTATAGAGAGACCTTCTCTCCTGTGTCCAAGAAGGACTCACTTAGAATCATTATGGCATTGGTAGCTCATTACGATTTAGAACTGCACCAAATGGATGTGAAAACAGCTTTTCTAAATGGGAGTTTAGAGGAAGAAGTCTATATGGATCAACCTGAGGGTTTCTCCATTAAAGGAAAAGAACACCTGGCTTGCAAACTTAAGAAATCAATATATGGACTTAAACAAGCTTCCCGGCAGTGGTATCTCAAGTTTCATAATACCATTACTTCTTTTGGATTTAAGGAAAACACTGTTGATCGGTGTATATATCTAAAGGTTAGTGGGAGTAAGTTTATATTTCTGATTTTGTATGTTGATGACATATTGCTTGCCACCAGTAATCTTGGTTTATTACATGAAACCAAAAAGTTTCTCTCTATGAATTTTGAAATGAAAGATATGGGTGAGGCATCTTACGTGATAGGAATTGAAATATTCCGGGATCGATCACGTAGATTGTTAGGATTGTCTCAGAAGGCTTAGATCGAAAGAGTTCTAGAAAGATTCGGAATGAATAAATGTTCAGCTGGTGATGCCCCTATTCAGAAAGGGGATAAATTCAGCCTTATGCAATGTCCGCAAAATGAATGGGAACAAAAACAGATGGAAGGAATTCCTTATGCTTCTGCAATAGGAAGTTTAATGTATGCACAGACTTGCACTAGACTAGACATCAGTTTTGCCGTTGGTATGTTGGGAAGATACCAAATTAATCCTGGATTGGATCACTGGAAAGCTGCAAAGAAAGTGATGAGGTACTTGCAGGGAACGAAGGATTACATGCTCACATTTAGGAGGTCTGATAATCTAGAGGTGATTGGCTTCTCAGATTCGGATTTTGCTGGATGTGTTGATAGTAGGAAGTCCACTTTTGGTTATTTGTTCCTATTAGCTGGAGGAGCAATATCATGGAAAAGTGCGAAGCAAACCATCACTGCTTCATCCACTATGGAAGCTGAATTTGTGGCATGCTTTGAGGCCATAGTTTATGGATTGTGGTTGCGAAATTTTATCTCAGGACTTGGGGTTGTCGACTCTATTGCCAAGCAGCTGAGGATTTATTGTGATAACGCCGCAGCTGTATTTTTCTCTAAGAATGACAAGTATTCTAATGGTGCTAAACACATGGAACTAAAATACTTTGCCGTTAAAGAAGAAGTTCAGAAACAACGAGTGTCAATTGAACACATAAGCACACTGCTCATGGTTGCAGATCCATTGACAAAAGGATTACCACCAAAGACATTTAAGGAACATACTAATAGAATGGGTATTGAACGTAGCACATAACAATTGCTATTTTTATGAAATAAATTGCATTATGTTGTTTGTTTTATTTGACACTTTGAGATCTTAATAAAGGTGTTTCTGTTTGATAAATCTTGTTCTAAATGTGTACGTACATATATGAGAATAAAATGTATGATGACAGGAATAGTCTTTAACAAGGGACATTATTGTTGGACCTTATGAACACACTCCTTTCTTACAGACTAATTAAATAGGTTACTAATGTTGTGGTACATGAAAGGGACTATGTTGTTTTATTGACATGGAATCGTCATGACTCGCATTACTAGGTTGTTTAATTATAATATTATGATGACCCACTAAAAACCAAGATGAATATGACTTATGGAGCATCTAATGTCTNCGTCATGACTCGCATTACTAGGTTGTTTAATTATAATATTATGATGACCCACTAAAAACCAAGATGAATATGACTTATGGCACATCTAATGTCTACTCTATTAAACTCTAACGTTAAGCTATCATATGTGCCAAGTGGGAGAATGTAAGACTAATTTCCTAAATCAGTTTTAATGACCCACATGATGAGACGCATGTGCTGGCAGCAGTTATGTTTTTCTCCTACTATGATGGGCAAGTGGAGAATAACGGTCTTTGGGAAACCGGTTCTCTCTCCACCCATAAAAGGAACCTTCAAAATACCCATCGATTGATATCTGAAAAGGTGTATTAAGGAAAAGGTTAAGAGAGAGAAACTGGTTTTCTGTTTTAAAGAAGGCTGAAGCTGAGGATTTACTGTGCTGAAGACTGAAGAGAGGGTTTACTGATATGAAGATCTGAAGCAGTCAGATATCTACAAAAACAAAAATGGAATCAGGTAATAAATTCATTCATGTTCAAATTCCGCTTTATATGATGCTGGTAAAGAACTAGAAAGTTCTAGGTCCTGTAATCAAATAACTGATATTGATTACTAAACAGTATATCAATAGACCCTCCAAAATATAATAATATATTGTTTTGTGTCTTCCTAGGTGAAGTCGGCCCAGTAAGTTTGTTGGGGCCGACCTGTTAGGGAAAAAGTCAAGTGGAAGATAAAGTATAAATAGAGGAGGTGTGTTCCTCATTTTAACACACACACTCACTTGTGTATAACACATAGGAGAGAGAAAGAGACATATCAGCAAGGAGAAGGAGCACCTGTTTGGGTTTTATCTGTGTACCTTTGATACATGATACATCTATAGAGGAAGTTTTGATGGGTTTTCTTCCCCTAGAGGGTTTCCCAGGATAAATTTGTGTCTATCTTGTGATTGTGTTTCTTTCAGTGATCCTGCATATGCTATTGTTGTGAAATTGAATTCAATACTAATGCTATCTAGCTAAAAGCATATGGAATCTTAACATAATGTTGCAGAGCTAGCTAGACTACCTGTTGGTCTTCAAAACGATATAAAATGGAGCCTCCTCCCATTGATTATTGAGGGAGACTCGCAACTTATCATCTCTCTACCTTCCAAAATTCAGAATCGCTCTCAAATATCCAAGATAGTCCCTAGTTGCGCCTAGAAAGAGACCTTCATCAATTGACAGTACTGCTTCCTCAAGCTGGAACTGTCACTTTCCAACATGTCAGAAGAAAAGGAAATGAAGTGGCAAACAAAATGGCTAATGAAGGTGTCCATAGAGACCTACACCTAGTTGACATGGATCTGTGCTCTCACTCCAGTGGACTTGATTCGGAAATGTGAGACTTTGGTAGCCAAGGACCTAAACTCCCTGGATGCGGGTGCTAGCCGCGTGTTGGCACATGGAAAGTATGCTAGCTGCTAAACCACACGCCAGCACGTGGTCTGACGGCGGGTGAATTAAATAAACCTAGGCTCATGTTAATGGAAATTTTAATCATGCCTGCAACGGTAGCTCCTCACGTGATGGAAAAGATAGTTGTTAGGACTATCAGCATTCATGGTGAAAGGATAGTTGAACCACCCCTATGTATGGTGGGAAAAATTTATATGCATGGAAGCCCAGCAATGGAGCCGTATTGGAATTGTTCGGTTTTGTCTGCAATTTGGAATTTCGACTGTTTGGTTTTTCGTCTGCACCATGACCACTAGGCAAAGAGGTAAGCCTAGGCGAGGGAGTATTGGCAGGGGTGCCTCGAGCAATCAAGAGTCTGGAAAATATGGAGGCGGTGGTTATATAAATCCAGTCTCTGCTTCAACTAGAGGTTTAATTGATGATTGGGAGGCGAGTATAGTTTCCCACCAACTCGCTTCGGCGCATTTGGCAGGGAAAATAAACCATTTCTGGGTGGTAAAAAACATGTTGGGTCTGTTAATGGAGGAATTCCAAGCGCAATGGCGGAATTCTAAGATTGTTTCCCTAGACATAAGAGTTAGTATGGAGCAATTTACAAAGAGGCTCAACAATTTGGAGGAAAATCTTGAATGGGGACAAACTCTGTTTGAGAAAAGGTTTGAAGCGGTGGGTTCTCAGAAATCCTGTCCAGGTGGGGACAATTTCACTGAAGCTGCTTCTCACAGTGTGTCTAAGGAGTATAGGAAGCACACCGACCAATGCATCAAGCCCCTGGAGCAAGAAGAGGCGCCACACCATGAAACTCTATTACCAATCAAGCCAGCCACAAAGCCTACTCGAAAAATTCGACGTCTGGAGCTAGGAGACCCAGTCATACCACGCGAGATGGAGTCGTTGCCTGTAAAGCTACCTGTGAAAGATTCACCTAGCTCGAAATACAAGGCTTGTCCCATTATTGAAGAAAACTCTTAACTCTGTATATGGTGAACGCTCGGGTTAGCAGAGGTTATTATGATTCAAAAAACAATTATTGTGTCTTTCAATTTTTTTGGCTTTCTATGATATCCTGTAGGACTGTTAGCACTGGGTTGATGTTTATATACTTTAAGTTCTTCCAACAGCATATTTTCCCTTTGTTGGGAGGGCCTTTTTTTGTTTAAAACTTGGAAAAATTGTCAGTATTTTTGCATTGCTAGGTTGGTGGTTCCACCTGCTCAGACCATCATGAGGTCAAGACGTGAATATATTTCTCATGCAGCCTTACAAAAAGAAATATGTATGGTAACAAGATTCTGAAAATGTGAAGTAATGACATGGGTAGTCTTGTTTTGGGCTCCTAAACACATTTTGATCATCTCCCTAGCATTTCGACATGAGTCCACTGAACATTTGACATGGCACATCTAGGTGGAATGCACAGGGCACTCTCTCCCTTGGGGGCGCACTTAGTAAATGAAGATGAATACTTTAGCAATTGTGATGATGTAAAATGTGGAAGGGACCACCAAGGGGATCCTCTAGCAGCCCCAAACAATGTAACACACTTACCACTTAGTCATTTTATCAATGTACATGGACTCATGGAAGTAATTTACCCCCCCCCTCCACAAGAAAAAGTCATTTTCAGCTATTTGTTAAAATGTAAATGAGAGAAAATCTCAGCCCTTGATCCTCTTCTCCCATCTTTTAATCTCATCCATCTATCACACTAGCTAGTTATTTTGCTCACTCTCCTTCTATAAAAGAGAGTGAGCTCTCTATTGTATGTACTCTTGGTCGTTTTTAGCATAATAATAACTAAAAAAATTGTGGCTACCAAATCTCTTGTTTACGAGTTGGAAAAATGAATATCATCTCTTTCTAATCCCTGTTGGAAGTTAGTTGTTGAATGCATCTTGTCTTGGGCGATTTTATCTAAGTTTTTTTGCAAGAGAAGGAGAACCATAGGTGCCCATGCTCCCTAGTTAGCAAAGGGAGCGCTCTACATGATGAAATCGATTTGTTTCTGACCTTCTATTTCTTGCCAGTTATCTATTTGAGTTTGCATGCTTTCTCAATCTTACACACAAAGTCTTAATTTGGTATTTGCATTTTGCTAACTGAATTGGTTGTGTGGTAGGTAGAGGAAGAAATATTATCGAGTGCGCCCAGGCAAGGGAAGAGGAATTTCCTGAGTTCAACATCTACTCAAGAGCAGTTGGGGAGAAGAGAACAATCCATCAACTATCTAGAACAGAGATAAGTATCACATTACTTTGGTGAAAGTTCTTTGAAATCCATTTGTCATCTATATTTTCACTATTTACTTTGGTGTGTGTTGCACGTGGGGGTTTTAGGGAACGTTTGTATGGCTGTAACTTTCATGTCCTATTAGGGGGTTTTATTCCTTGTTAAGTTGATATGTTTTATGACTCCATTAGCCCCCCTTGATAGATACTGATCTTAGAATTAATTTTCATCCACCCAAATATTGTTTTTGGCCTTTTGCATGTATTTTATCTCCTTGTTCTGAGATTTACAGATCTGATTTTTAGTTACAACGAGCTTATCCTTGTTTCATTTCACCTTTTTATGAGTTTTTCAAGCTTAAATCATCACATAGCTAAATAGGAAGAGCTAGAAATTTATTCTTAGCATATTAGCTCTTTTGGCACTGTTTTGTAACTCGTTTGGCTTGATAGAACTGGTCTGTTTTTCCATACAAGTACATCTTTATGACAGACATCTTTGGGACAGAGCACAGCCATCATTTAAGTGTCGAGAGGTTACATATATTTTTAAACTAGCTTGTATATCTATTTTCTATTTGTATGTTGCTTGCTTAAATCATTCTAGGGATTATTTCATCTATTCCTTATATCCATTTCTACTCTAGAGTGAGATACCCCCCAGGGTACCAATTTACCACATTTACTAAAACCCCAAAGGTACCCTTTTCTACTCTAGACTCTAGAGTGAGATTCCCCCCAGGGTACCAATTTACCAAATTTACGAAAACCCAAAGGTACCCCTGTTTCATATCCAAATCGGTTCTACAACTACTTTTGTAAAGTTGAGTTTCTCGGCAAGTACTTAGATTGCCCTGCATAAACCCACATAAGATCTCAGTTTCAAAATTTTTGTTACAATATGAATCTGCCCAACCTTCTACCTCATCAAAATTATAGTAATTTAGGAACAATCCTCTCCAAGCCTTTTGAGCACAAAAGTAAAACTCTAAAGCAAACCAAGTAGTTCCTTACTTTTCTTTCTTAAGGTCCAATAGACCAAAATTTGTCCAAGTGGACGTTAACTATCATCATCATAATTACACCTATCACATTCACCTTTCTATGCTAAATAGAGTAGGGTAGAAGAAATTACCTATTGAAGAGCATTAGGAAGAACCTAAGTCACATGGTTCGATTTCAAAGTCCAATTCATTGATGATCAAATTCAATTCGAATTCGAATTTTCTAATGAGATTCGAATGATATTCATCACTAAGTTCACCTATATATATATGACAAGCGGAATCAACAACTAACCGGTTTCGTACTCGCGTGACACAAGGTCAATTCCTGTCGCTACGACTATAACCCTGAGGGAAGCCTACCCGACCCCCCGGCTCACGAGCAATCGCCGTGTTGCACCAGGAGGTTTGAACTTGCGACCTATGTAACAACCTTCGCGCCTTAACAGAACGCGGAGTGGCCAACAGACCAAACCCCAAGGGTTCATATATATATTATATATAATCAAATTATTTAACATAATATAAAAAAAGTACGTTAACATAATATAAGTATTAAAAAAATTGATAAATTTAAAGAATTTACGCCAAATTGACTGAGTCATCGTCTCCCATGTCGACTAAACCATCGATTCGCCAATTGAGTCGTCGTCTTCCATGTTGACTGAACAATGTGGCTTAGATTAAACCTACAAAAAAATTATTGATTTTGTTGTTATTTTTTTGGGTTCGTCAAGAGTCGTCATCTCCAATGCTCGATCACTACTCATAATAGTAAATCGCGCCAAGGATTTGGGAATCGCGCAGTAATATCTTTTACATGGCGCTTGGGTTGTGGGGTATAGTAATATCCTTTTCCGTGGGGCACAGTAAATCGCACGGCAAGTTTCGGCAGTTACATCAAACCTCAACGAATTTGGGACCGAATTTCAATGCATTTTAGGTTTTTTTGGAATTCGACGAATTTCGAATCTCAACATTGAGATTCGCCAAAATCTGTGACTTGGGGAGGAATAAGCTCAAAATGTCAACATGGTTTCTTATGCATGTTGTTTCGACTTTGATTGGCTTATGCCTCGCAATTTGGAAGCGAAATTTTGTGTCTAAGTATGTGGATTTTTGGATCTGAATTAAGCCATCCACCACATGGAGTTCTCTTATCGTCTTTCTTCTTCTCAAGCATGTACAGGCCAAAGATTTTGAGGTTCTCATGCACTCTTCCTTCAGAGCACAGGTCCCCAAGTTAGAGCTAGTTGTTAGTATGTTACAGATTACTGCAATGTAATTTTAGTCACATCACTTGTGAAATTTTTCATGTGTGTCGAGCTTGAAGGGATGCATGGCTAGGCAATTGGATGAGCAAGTGGTACACTTGTGTCCTTGCTTGGAGATGGCGCTTATTCAAGGTGTTTGGCTAGGAGGTATGGTGTTATGCATTCATGGTGTTAAATTGATGACTACAGTGTGCCTAACAAGTAAAATTGCTCATTAGATGATGCACTCCCTTCTTAATCGATCATTAAAAGGATGAATGACTAAGGTATTAAGGAAATTAATTAACAATAAGTTCTTTAATGGAATGGGAACCCATTAACTTTGGGTCTCCCTAAGTTTTGAAGTGTTAATAATTGCACTTTTGAAATAATAAATTAACTGAAGTGTTTTGCCTTGGGTTTTTAAGGTTTTAGTGTGATTAATTAAAGTCAATCAAGGAAAAGAACTTTATCACACTAATTGACCAAAGTAACTATGGTTTGTACTTTAGATTAATTAAATTATCACTTAAGAGCGGGATGCTAAGCACAATGGTCTTTTATGTACATTTAATGAAGAATATTGCATGAAGACTAAGGTTGGAGAGCTCCTAGTTGGAGACGCTTCACACACAAGCAACTTTGTCATGATATAATTATTGAAACCTTATAGAGCTCTAGCCTAAGAGGACTTTGATGTGAATGATTTGATGGATGTCAGACTTTAATTTTACTGAAAGTTGTGACACAAGGAGGACTATTGTTTAAATACCCTAGCTCTTTTACCTCGTTCACATGACCAATAAATGCCAAGCTCCTAGATGCCATGGAACACTCTTGCAGAAATTGAAGAAAAAATCATTAAAAGGTCATTTTCCTAAGGGGGTGCACTCGTTATTCAAGCATTTTATTGGTCAAAGATGCCAAACATGTGGAGTTAGTTGAGTTGTGATGGAGATTGCACATTCCCCAAGGAATTAGTTGGACATACGAGGAAACCTCTCTCTTAAGGGCGCACTTCTATCTTTGGTCAACGGGGTCAAGAAAGGCACTTGTTTCAAGGAACCTGATCTTCTAGAAAGATTATTTTATTCATTGGCCCAAGTTTGTTACTCATTGCACATCTATGAAAGTTTGTTAGACTCCTTGATCCACTCACACATAGAAAATTTGTTACACTCTTGGAGGGTGCATCACTTGAAGAAGGGATCTATTCACATGTTGGATCTTTCTAGAGGGAAAATTGTTGGAGAAGATATCAAAACTTGGTCAAGCACTCATCCACCTAGGAAAGCATTCCAGCTTCTTGGCCTCAATGGATCTAACCAACTCAATTGTTTATTATTGTTGAACTCTTCCCAAAGAGTTGGTTACATGAAAACTATTATTGTATTATTTCCCTTGGAGAAAACAGTGGATCTAACCACTAGTTTGATATTCTTAAAAGATTTGTTGGGCAAATAATGGATCTAGAAAGGTAAATTATTATTCTACTGTACAAGGGAGACAAGCTAAAACCTATAGAAGGGTTTGCTCTCTTCACTTTAGAGGAGGATAGTTTTTGGAGAGACTTTTCTTGCCCTATAAATATATTGGTGCTTATGGACAATAATGAAGATCTTTCCTAGTGCCTTGATGCTAGAGTAATTCTTAATCGTGCTCATTGTGATGGATGCATGCCATGGAGTGACTTACTGTGGTAAATTTTATTTTCTTCCCATTGAATTTGTTAAGTAGGGAAGCTTTTCTTCTTACACTCCCATGTCATATTTCCTTGATGTTATCTTGAAAAGATTAAGACTATGTAAGGAAGGCATTTGCATTTGGAATGTAATCCTTCTTGTAAAAGGTCCATCTGCAACCACTTAATCTAGCCATTGAGTCATTAGTAGGAAGATTGGATTATGTAATGCATGTCCCCTCTTCCATTGCAAGTACATCTATAATAATCTTTCATTTATGACCCCATGAGCCTAATGGCTTCTAGGCACTAGTCCTTTCTCTACCATCACTCACATTTGATTCCATATATATTTGAAATTTGTTTTGCTAAAGTACTTATCTCCTTGAGCTTTCACTCTAAAAGTTTAGCAATCGCAGTAGTAGGGAAGACTCCCTTTGCTAGAGGAGAACCAGCACTAAAGAATAAAAGACAGTAGTGAGGTGACAGTTGCACCCCTCTTAGTTCAACCTAGGTTCACACTTGTGGTTTGGGACTTATCACAAGGGGTGTGAAAATAAGTTGTAATAGGAAGCAGCTTGGGTTCTTGGTTCCTAACAATTGTAACACCCTAGTTTTGACCCAGTTTGCATTAAAAATGTATATGATGTATATATTGTAATTAATCGTGTTGTGGAGCTAAAGGAAAAAGCCCCACCATCGATTTATCGTTTTATGTTCTGGCAATTAAAATCGTTGCCGAAGGTATATTTCGTGCTAGCCGGCACAATATAATTTTGTCATCATGTAAATATGCAATTTAATTAAAAACCCCAACCAGCTATGTCTATGCAACAAATAATGAGATGGGGGCATGATTTTCCTAAGGATAAGGAGGGGGAAATATTTAACCTTTGGGGCCAATGGGGAAAAGCCAAATGGCAATGGGAGAACCCATCAAACAGTCAACTACCTTTCTTGTCTCATTCACCCAATCATTTAATTCTACCAAAAATTGGTTGAAGTAGTTATTGTATGGGGATGGGAAGATTATGGGCATGAATTTCGAATTTGGGGAAAACCCATTTTTGGGGAAAATCGTTTTTGACTTTTGGGGCAAGAAAACACCCAAAATGCATGCCCATTTTCCCATACACCCACGTTCTTCATTTGCTCACGCAGGGAAAGCTTGGGAGTTGTTTAACCTTCATGTTTTTGCTCATTTTCCTCATCTTGCATGCCCAGAAATCTGTTTTTGGTGTTGTTCAACAAGTGGGCAAGGAACATTTTCGTTTTGGGAGGTTATGGCAGTCATTTGGTTCCTATAATGTCATAAACATCCTCAAAATTCGTGGGCAAAGAAGATTCACGTTTTTTGTGGTCTATGGAGGTCGTTTTTTCCCAAGTGAAGCCAGTGAACATTTGCTGAAATCGATTTTGGCTCCTAGGGCTGTTTTACCCACTTACCATTTCTAATTTTAGCTTCTAGGATGTTGTATCCATGCCCAGCACTGTAATTGTGGTGTATTGAATTCATTTTTCACCACATTAGGACCAAAACGTCCCTAGGAAATCAAATTGTTGTTAGGGGTTGCTCTTACCCTCCTTGGCAATTAATTTCGTGGCCGAACTGCTTTCCTAAACCCAGAAATTGTGTATATTGTTGTGTATGCAATTGGTCTTTGGACTGTGTAGAAGTGGGAAGGAGTTTGCTTGACAAACCTAGTGTTTTGCAGGAGCCTCATAGACAGAGCTAGAGGAATGGCTCTCTTCTCTACACCCCCTGAATAGCACTGGAAGGGAATTCATGGCTTGGGGGACCGTGCAGCAGAGAAGAGAATGATTCCTTGTGTTGGGTGTGTGTGGATGTCTTAGGAGTCAAGCTAGTTCTGGTGTAGGAACCCTTAGCTCTTCAATGAGCCCACTAGCTTAGCAAACAATGCTCCCATCTCCTGATAATCCGATAAACCCAAACATAGCTTTGGCTTAACTGAGTTTGACGTACCTTTGGCTATGTGTGAGTCTGCTTAGTTTCCTTTTCCTTGGGGAAATCATGCCCAGCTCGGGGGTGGCAGTGTTGCAGAGAGATTAAGGAGCACACTGGCCTATGGTTGGGTGGAACGTTGCAGCGACATAGTTGGTTGCGGGGAGCTTCATTCGAAGATAAGTATTCTTGTGTAATCACCCATGCAATTATTTTGTTTATGTGAATCATGATGAACATGTAAAATGTGTTGAATGCGTGAACTAAACGTAATTTGCTTCAGCTGAATGTTAATTCTTTATGCATCTGTGTATCTTGAGTTCAATGCATTTTATTTTACGTTTTATGGGGCTAGTTTCCCGGATAGATAGTATATCGGTAGCATCCTCTTCGTAGGTCGGAGGGTTGGGGACGTTACAGTGTGGTATCAGAGCTTCGTTGCAGCATGGGCCTCAATGGGCCATGAAAAGCAGTGACAGAGGCAAGGTTACCCTCTACCCAGCAGAGGAAAAATGTGGAAAACAAGGAGAATTTCAAATTTTCAAAAAAAATTCCAAGTATGGGAAATATCAAATGACTTAAGCTGAGTCCATCCGACAAAGAAACCAAAGTAGGGAGAAAATTTTTGGAAAAATTTCTAAGTTGAATTTTGTCGAAAGTCTCGGTTGAGAGGAGCCGAAGGTCTCGGCTTGGAGGAGCCGAAGGTCTCGACTAGGTGGAACCAATGGTCTCAGCTGGGTTGAGCCGATACATCGTCTAACAACCCAAGACCCAGCCGACAAGGCAAACGGAGAAGAAAAGTTCAAAATTTTTCTAAGTACAAGAAATCTCGGGAAAAGTTTTTTGATGTCGCTCGGGTGAAGCTCTCTGAGGCATCTCGAATAACTTTCCTATGTCTCTCGAGAGAAGCTCTCCAATGCATCTCGGAAGACGTTCGTTGAAGCGGAGACGAGGTGTCGGCAAGGCTCGCCTGAAGGGAGTCGACTCATCGGAAGACAGAAGAAGATCGATCCAATGTGCGTCGGAAGACAGATGAAGATCAATCCGATGTGCGTCGAAAGACAGATGAAGATCGATTCGATGTGCGTCGAAAGACAGATGAAGATTAATCCGATGCGCGTCGAAAGACAGAAGAAGATCGATCCGATGTGTGTCAAAAGACAGATCAAGATCAATCCGATGTGCGTCGAAAGACATATGAAGATCAATCCGATGTGCGTCAGAAGACAAATGAAGATCAATCCGCCAAGGTGTCGAAAAATTTGTCAACAGTGACCCAATACATCGGATGACTTGTTGGGAAGGGATCCGATCGGATGGAAAAATCGGAGTTTTTCAGTGGGATTTTTCAGTGGAAAAGCAGGATTCCAATGGGATTTATAGGTGCTGAAAAGGTGAAAAATGGCAGCGATCTTATGCACCAAATTGCGCCACAAGGGGGCACGCCCCCTTGACCCTCGTCGTCCCCCTGAGACCGGCGTTCGTGGTAAAAAGAAAATTATGTGATTTGACAAAATTGTCAATATATGATGTTCCAATGCAGGTAAGTAATTATAAACTCATGAGATTGTTATGCCTCTAACAGATGTGTTTATTAACACATTTTGCAGAATCATAGTCACCTTCAAAGGCAACATTCCGCATAGAGCAGTTTCAAAAAATCCGTTCTTGGTTGGGCCAAGATGAGAATCGACGACATGAATGATGCACAGGACCCCTATGAGTTCGAGGAAGATGCTATGGGAGAAAATGTCAGAGTTGGAAATGACGAGACGGAGTTCAATGGGAGAAGATTTCAAGATACTCCCCCAGATTTTGCAACCACCATGAGGATCCTAAGGGTGGATTTGCAAAGTTGCAGAGAAGACAATGAAAGGATGCTAAAGGCTCAAGAAGATCAAAATCAGATAAATGCAGCTATACTGCAGAGTTTGACAGACATCCAGGGACAAATAAACTCTGGGCATCAAAAAGCTAATCCAGAAAGAAGCAAGAGTAGCGCCAAGGGAGATTCCCGTAAAAGGTCCCATGTCTCCAGGAGAGCTTCCAGGGACAGAAGGAATACTCCAGAATGGACTACCAGTGGGTCATCTGATTCTGAAAAACCTAGTGGGGATTCAATCTCTCCATCTCGCAGGAATAAGAGGAGGAGACGTTACAAGAACAATTCACGAGATGAATTCAAAAAGGCAAGGCCTCCTACTTTTAATGGTGAAGTCAAGACTAGTCAAGAAGTTGAGGATTGGCTTTTTGGGATGAGGAAGTATTTCCAAGTTCAAGACTACTCTAGAAATATGAAAGCAAGGGTAGCTATAGTCAATTTGACTGGAAGAGCATCCATATGGTGGGAACACCACAGACAAGTAAAGAAGGTTAATGAAAGAAGAACTGTGTGGAAACAATTGAAGAAATACTTCAAGCAAAAGTAACTCTCTAACAGGTACTATGATGATAAGATTACAGAATTCCATGAGCTGAGATTGGGACAACAAGCCATGGAAGAGTATGCCAACAAGTTCCTAGAACTATTGAGGTATGTCAGGTACATCAAGGATGAAAGAGTGAAGATCCAGCGTTTCGTGAGTGGATTGCCTCGGTCTTACAAAGACGGAATTGAGTTTTATGAACCTAGAACTCTTGAAGAAGCAATAAGGAAGGCTAAGTATTGCTATGAGCAAAGCAAAGGTAAACCTGCTTATCATAAGACATGGAAGGACAAGAAGAATGAAAAGTCTGACCAAAGGAAGAAAGGTTTCAAACCTTCTAACTTCAGGAATCAGCAGAAGTAACCATCACAAGATGAGAAGCAGCCAACCGAAGCGATGGGAGAAAACTTAAAAGCCTACAGATCCACAGCAGAACAGAGAACCTCTCCAATGTTGGAAATGTGGAGGACCCCACATGCACAGGAATTGTCCACTCAAGAATGAGAGTGCAAGACCAACTTACAACATTCAAGAAGCAGGAAATAGTGAGTCAAGTAGCAAGGGTCGTCCCTAGGATTTATGCAACACTGGAGGACCGCCAGGCAGATCACCAGTCAACTGTGGTTGAAGTTGCAGGTAAGATTGTTGAGCAATATGTTTCTATTTTGATTAACTCCGGTTCTACTCACAGTTACATTACCCCTAAAGTAGTGGAGACTTGTGCTTTTAAGAAAGTAAAGCATAGCAAATCTTGGTTAGTTCAGCTAGCCACTAGAACTAAGAGAAAGGTTAGTGAAGTGGTAGAGAAATGCTCATTGGTCATGAATGGATTGGTCACTTGTGTAGATCCGAATGTTCTACCACTTGGTTCCTATGACGTTCTCATCGGAATGGATTGGTTAGAAGCTCACAGAGTAAAGCTTGACTGTTATAATAAGGCTTTTGAGTGCTTGGATGAAGAAGGCAACTCAAGGATTGTGAAAGGCATTCCAAAGGTGATTTCTGTGAGGCAGATTTGAGCAATGCAGCTGAAAAAGTTTTGTAGGAAAGGTTGCCAGTTGTATGCAGCTCATATTTTGGAGGCAACAGAGGATGAAACTCCTAGGATGGAGGACTATTAGGTGTTGCAGGAATTCAGGGATGTGTTTCCTGATGAGATTCCAGGGCTTCCTCCAAAGAGAAACATTGATTTTACAATTGAACTTGTGCCAGGAGCAGCACCAGTGTCCAAGACACCCTACAGAATGAGTACACCAGAAATGATAGAGTTGAAGATGCAACTGCAAGAGTTGTTGGAGAATAAGTGTATTAGGCCGAGTGTGTCCCCTTGGGGAGCACCAGTTCTGTTTGTAAAGAAGAAAGATGGTACACTCAGGTTGTGTATTGATTACAGACAGCTGAATAAAGTCACTATGAAGAACAAATACCCTTTGCCTAGGATTGATAACCTCTTTGATCAAATGAGAGGAGCAAAGGTATTTTCCAAGATTGACTTGAGGTCTGGTTACCAGCAGGCGAGAATCAAGGATGAAGACATTCATAAGACAACCTTCAGAACAAGGTATGGACATTATGAGTTTGTAGTGGTACCATTTGGTCTCACAAATACACCAGCTACATTTATGTGCCTTATGAACAGTGTCTTCAACAGGTATTTGGACAAGTTTGTTCTTGTTTTCCTTGATGACATTCTTATTTATTCTAAGAATGAGGAAGAGCATGAAGAGCATTTGAGATTGACGTTGCAATTGCTCAAGGAGCGCCAGCTGTATGCAAAGCTAAGCAAGTGTGACTTCTATAGAGATAGAATTCAGTATTTGGATCACATTATCTCAAAAGAGGGTATATCTGTGGACCCTGAAAAGATTGAAGCCATTATGAATTGGCCTACTCCAAGAAATGTGACAGATGTAAGATCTTTTATGGGACTTGCAGGATACTACAGGAGATTCATTGAAGGATTCTCCAAAGTTGCACATGCCATCACTTCTTTGCAAAAGAAGAGGATAAAGTTTGAATGGACATCAAGGTGTGAAGAAAGCTTCTAGCAGTTGAAGAATCTTCTCACCCATGCACCAGTATTGAAAGTTGCAAACCTAGAGAAAGATTTTGTGGTATATACCAATGCATGTGGACAAGGGCTTGGAGGAGTCCTTATGCAAGACAACCACGTGATATGTTACGAGTCAAGAAAGCTGAAGGAGCATGAGAAAAACTACGCCACTCATGATCTAGAACTTGCAGACATAGTACATGCTCTCAAGATGTGGAGGCATTACTTGATGGGAAGAAGATTTGAGTTAAGGACAGACCATTGTGGTTTGAAGTATTTATTTAATCAGCCAACGTTAAATGCTAGGCAAGCGAGATGGTTGGAGTTTTTATGTGAGTTTGATTTCAAAATCAAGCACATAAAAGGAAAAGAGAATAAGGTAGCTGATGCGCTCAGCAAGAAGGTGCAGGAAATGCATGTGGCATCTCTTAAGTATTTGCCAATCAGATTTGAGGCAACAGATTGTTAGTCATACTGCTGAAGATGAAATGTATGTGCAAGTAAAAGACAAATTACAGCAGCAAAGTCTTGAGAAGAGGTATGAGGGATATAAATTGGAAAAATATGGAGTTCTTACTTATAAAGGCAAAATGTATATTCCAAATGTAGCAAATTTGAGGAGAATGGTTATGGATGAAATCCGTCAAGCTCCATATTCCGGTCACCCAAGATATCAGAAGACAATTGCTACAGCCAGAAAGCAGTACTTTTGGCCAGGAATGAAAAAGGACATGGCTAAATATATTTCAAGGTGCATGAAATGTCAGCAGGTAAAGGTTGAGCATCAACACTTAGCAGGTTTGTTGCAGCCTTTGCCAGTTCCAGAATGGAAATGAAAAGTTATTTCCATGAATTTTATTACAGGATTGCCAATGACTTGGAGACAACATGATTCCATAATGGTTGTGGTGGACAAGTTGACAAAGGCAACGCATTTTATTCCGGTTAAGTCTACGCATAAGACTGATGACATTGCAAAGATCTTCATGAAGGAGATTTTCAAATTGCATAGATTGCCTAAGGCAATAGTCTCTGAAAGAGATGTCAAGTTCACTTCCAATTTTTGGAAGGGGTTGTTTGCAGATTTGGGTACAAAGCTAAACTTCACAACCGCATACCATCCTCAGACTGATGGGCAGACAGAGAGAGTTAACCAAGTGCTTGAAGACATGCTTTGCATGTATGTGATGGACAAACCAACCAAGTGGGTTGGTAGAGTTTGCTTATAACAATTGACAACAAGCATCCTTGGGGATGAGCCCGTATGAAGCTTTGTATGGCAAAAGGTGTAGGACACCAGTGACTTGGGATAATCCAGTGAACAGGGTTGTGCTTGGTCCAGAATTGCTCAAAGAGATGGAGCAGGAAGTTGTAAAGATCAGGCAGAATCTGAAAGCAACTCAGGACAGACAGAAAAGCTATGCAGATAAGCATAGGGTGAACAAAGAGTTCAATGTAGGGGATCATGTTTACCTCAGAGTGAGGGCAAAGAAGAGTTCCTTGAAGCTTGGAAGTTGTGCCAAGTTGTCACCTAGATATTGTGGGCCGTTTGAAGTGCTTGAAAGAATAGGGCCAGTTGCATATAGACTTGCATTGCCTACTAGCACTAGAGCTCATAATATTTTTCATGTTACTTTGCTTAAGAAATATGTACATGATCATAACCATGTGATAAATTGGGATGTGATTCAGGTGGAACCCGAGGGAGAGTTCCAATCGAACCAATGCGCATCCTCGACAGGAAGGTCACAATGCTCCAGAACCGAGCCATAGGGCAGGTAAAGGTGCAATGGGAGCACTACGGTCCTGAAGAGGCTACATGGGCGCTGGAAATTGTCATGCGATTAGCACATCCATTTTTGTTCAATTCTGCAGAACACTAAGGCGGTACCAGTGTAGCATTTTGTTCAATTTTGTAAAGCACTGAGGACAGTGGTATTGAAGGGGGAGGGGAATGTAACACCCAGGCTTTGACCCCATTTGCATTAAAAATGTATATATTGTAATTAATCGTAGTGTGGAGCTAAAGGCAAAAGCCCCACCATCGAATTATCGTTTTATGTTCTGGCGATTAAAATCGTAGCCAAAGGTATATTTCGTGCTAGCCGACACAATATAATTTTGTCATCATGTAAATATGCAATTTAATTAAAAACCCCAACCAGCTATATCTATGCAACAAATAACGAGATGGGGGCATGATTTTCCTAAGGATAAGGAGGGGGGAATATTTCACCTTTGGGGCCAATGGGGAAAAGCCAAATGTCAATGGGAGAACCCATCAAACAGTCAACTACCTTTCTTGTCTCATTCACCCAATCATTTAATTCTATCATAAATTGGTTGAAGTAGTTGTTGCATGGCGATGGGAAGAGTATGGGCATGAATTTCGAATTTGGGGGAAATCATTTTTTACTTTTGGGGCAAGAAAACACCCAAAATGCATGCCCATTTGCCCATACACCCACGTTCTTCATTTGCTCACGCAGGGAAAGCTTGGGAGTTGTTTAACCTTCATGTTTTTGCTCATTTTCCTCATCTTGCATGCCCAGAAATCCGTTTTTGTTGTTGTTCAGCAAGTGGGCAAGGAACATTTTCATTTTGGGAGTTTATGGCAGTCATTTGGTTCCTGTAATGCCATAAATGTCCTCAGAATTCGTGGACAAAGAAGATTCACGTTTTTTGTGGTCTGTGGAGGTCGTTTTTTCCCACGTGAAGCCAGTGAACATTTGCTAAAATCGATTTTGGCTCCTAGGGCTATTTTACCCACTTACCATTTCTAATTTTAGCTTCCAGGACGTTTTATCCATGCCCAACACTGTAATTGTGGTGTATTGAATTCGTTTTTGGCCACTTTAGGGCCAAAACATCCCTGGGAAATCAAATTGTTGTTGGGAGTTGCTCTTACCCTCCTTGGCAATTAATTTTGTGGCCGAACTGCTTTCCTAAACCCAGAAATTGTGTATATTTTTGTGTATGCAATTGGTCTTTGGACTGTGTAGGAGTGGGAAGGAGTTTGCTTGACAAACCTAGTGTTTTGCAGGAGCCTCATAGACAGAGCTAGAGGAATGGCTCTCCTCTCTACGCTCCCTAAATAGCACTGGAAGGGAATTCATGGCCTGAGGGACTATGCAACAGAGAAGGGAATGATTCCTTGTGTTGGGTGTGTGTGGATGTCTTAGGAGTCAAGCTAGTTCTGGTGTAGGAACCCTTAGCTCTTCAATGAGCCCACTAGCTTAGCAAACAGTGCTCCCATCTCTTGATAATCTGATAAACCCAATCATAGCTTTGGCTTAACTGAGTTTGACATACCTTTGGCTATGTGTGAGTCTGCTTAGTTTTCTTTTCCTTGGAGAAATCATGCCCAGCTCGGGGGTGGCAGTGTTGCTGAGAGATTAAGGAGCACACTGGCCTATGTTTGGGTGGAACGTTGCAGCGACATAGCTGGTTGCGGGGAGCTTCACACCCCATGTGGTTCTCATCCCCCCCCTTCTTTATCACTTAATCCAATGACTAGCTTCTTCTAGGTTGCTACCTAGAGTTTTGGCTAAATTCTAGAAAGCCTGACCCCAATTAGGACTAGTCGACACTATTGTCCTCTTTCTCTCTTGTCTCATGTGCGAGGTTTGGACCTTGGCTGACACAACCTACAAACCAAAGTTGTTAGGTTGCTCTCTTGACCTTACTACCAATACCTCCCCTTTGTTTCATGTCCTTTATCTCCCACTTTGCCTTTTCTATCTCTTTACTAGTGTTGTCACCTACCTCCCTAATTCTCTCTATGTAGAAAAATGAGCTTGCCATCCTCCCGAACGAAAAGGGTTTCACCCTATCCTTAAAGAGGGATAAGGTTCTTTGCCTTTGCCAATGTCATCACCTACGTTGACTTCGCTAGCTCGCCAAGCATTACCACACTATTTTCTCTTTTCAACAAGCAAAGTTTTTCCCTCTTCCAACAATAAAGATTCTACCCTTATGATGAGGGATGTAGTTATCTACCTTTACTAGCCCTTGCTAGTGTTGTCCCTGGACCTCTACCACCTACCTAACCTTCACTAGCTCACCTAACATTGTCTCTATGTTCTCCCTTACTAACAATCAAGGTTTCACCCTACTTCCAAAGGGAAGGATTTCTCTCTAATACTTAACAAGGAATAAGATTATTTGCCTTCACTAGCCCTTGTTAATATCCTCATTGTCTTTCCCCCTTCCAATAAGTAGGCTCTTCAACTTTGTTATCTCACCTAACATTGCACCTTATTCTCTCCTACCGATGAGCAAGGTTTTTCCCCCTTTCTACAAAAAGGATTCCCTCCTTTGTTTCTAACAAGAGATGAGTTTTTCCCCTACCTTCTCACTCTCTATTGAGAGTTATGGTGTATTGTTTCTCTAACCTTACCCCTCCCCAAGGCAAGTTTGTTTGCCTTCATTAACCCTCATTGGTGGTGTCGCCTTGCTTTCCTTCACCCCTGCTCTTCTTGGGGTGGGTTTCCCCTTCCTCCTCATCTTCTACCTTCACTTACTCCCTCTTCCTCTTCAAAGTGCGTGTTGTCGTTGCCCGGCTTGGGTTAAGCTTCTAACATTTGTATTGCAGGTACATGACTTGGCCAACATCAATACTTCTACACTTCATGTACATCATCTACGGTGTGCCTCAACAAGCTCTTACATCATCACCTACACACATGTAAGTGCAAGTATTGTGCTTATAATCATTTTCTCTTGTCATTCATATTTCATTTCATTTTTAAGCATAGGTTTTTTTTTGCATAGGTTCTTTTTAAAACTGACATGCAGCATGTAGGATGCCTCAGTGATCTCTCACTCTTGGCATGCCCCCAATGGGCTCTCGCAAGGCATTAATTACACTCAGGTAAGTGCAAGTTTTACTTCTCGCTTTCTTCCCTTCTCATTTCATTTACTTTAGTTTTCACACTATACTCCCACAACCTAGTTGTTGCTTACATGCATGATAATTAACCTTGCCTTTTGTTTCTTCCCTTCCTAGCATCTTTTGCTTGAAATGCATTTGTTGTCTATCACCTTTCTTTTTCATGTGACACCCATGTGTGGATTTTTTTGTTCCACCCTTATATAGATATTTGGCTACATTGACATCCAATGTGGTTATTAGGTCAAGGAGCCCTACCAAATGAGAGACTTCCCTCATGTGCAAGCATTATTTTGTTCCACACTTGGAAATGGGCAACTTCCCTTTTTCTTGCATCTTTGCTCCTACTATCATTTACTACCTTGCTTTCTCTTTGCCTTATTTTACTTCTACAACTTTGATTCACCTACATGGTAACTCTCTTATTCGTCCATATGGATAGAAGCTCCTACCATGGGGGCAATATGTAGTGTACGATTTCCGTACTCGGCATACACATACCCCTTTGGATGTGGGTATGAGGAGAATCTATATTATTTTCCATACAAGACCCACCCATGGACAACAAGGAGGTCCTTCCACTTGTCCTTATGACAACCCATTTGTGTTGGTTTACTCTCATCAACACAATGCACATTATCCAAACAACAGCACAGTGGATAATCTAGTTTATCTTCCAACCCCTCTACCAAATAGAATTATATCCAAAGCTTCCTCCATTTGACCTCAAATGTTTGGAGAGACAGTGGTAGTGGATCTTGATTTCTTTTTAGTCTTCATATTGTAGATTGTGGGTCCATTTCTCCCAAATCCTTTTTCAAATTCTGCTATCAAAGTTCAATTTAGACCTTAGCTTAGTGTAGTACCTCACTTCATTTTGTTTGTTGCATCTTTCTTAAATTAGGAGTCATCCTTTGCACTTCCACAACGTATTAACGTGTGTACTCAATGGTCCCATTAACCTACTTTTGTGGTCATTTATTGGATATTAATAAAATATCACATCTTATCTCCATTCGAGTCCCCTTGTTTATTCTAGGTGCATGACCATGGTCAAGCCACTTGATGTCTAGCACTTTGACAAGGTCCCCTTTGCCTAGTCCCATGTTTGGTCTTGATCGACTATTTGGGAACTCAACTTGGGCCACCTTATGAGTGAGTTGATCAAACCTTAAGGTTGTGCCCTTGATTTTGCCTTAATTGGTTGGAAATGCCTTCTTTTGGGTCTCCAACGGGACCAAATATATTTGGGCATGCTTTTCAAGGGATCTACTTAGTCAACAATCCCTTTCCCTCCTTAGTCTAAGCACACCATCAATTTTTTGGTACCCTATTACACCTATGTCCTATGGCCTTTGAATCAAAGGGGCATCTTTTCTAGAATTCCTTGCATTATCATGAAGATACTTATCATGCCTTGGTCAAAATAAGCAATATGGTTAGTACAAAAAAAGAAACTCATCCAACATCTAGCCTAAAATTCTCCCACGGGCTTAGGACATTCCCAAATCTACTTCACTTGCATTTTAGGTCTTTGTTGAAGGATCCAAACTATTTTCTTTGACATTTTGTTGCTTCGTCAAATTTGCATCAAAGTGTGACCTAAGCTCTCTTGCTCCCATTCCGCAACATGTACTCCTTGGATATGCTATCTCCTCAACCCTCCAACTAAATGGAGGCGTCCTCAATAAGTCTTTGTTCCTCTTGTATTGATTTCTCTCTTGTTGGATCAATTAGTCACTTTGGCATTATCCCATCCCCACATCTTGGTCTTCCAAGATCACCACTAGCAAAGTCTTGGGTGAGGAAGGTAACTACTATCTGAGGGCACCAAACGTCACATACCTACATCATTAGATAGATATTTAGGTATGTTTGATTGCTTGGTGTATGTTTCATTTATTGAATATATATATATATGGAGACATTTGTTCCAAGTTGTTGGATGTTTTAATGCTTGTTCCACCTTAACTTAAGGGGTCAAATGGTTTAATGCTTGCTATCAATTGTATGCATTGAATCAAGGATAGCTAACTTAGAACCCTTAGTCCAAGTAGTTTTCCTCTTTTCCCTTTCTCTTATAGATTTACATTCAAAATCTAATAAAGAGCTTCAGCTCACCCAGGGTAGTGATAAACCTTAGGACCCTTCCCACGTGCTTGTTCCACCTTAAGTTAAGGGGTCAAATGGTTTAATGCTTGCTCTCGATTGTATGCATTGAACCAAGGATAGCTAACTTATATATCTCCCTCTCTCTCTCATGTACTCTTTCTTTCCTTGCAAGAAGTAAGAAGCTCACAAAAGAAAAAGGGGATAATTAACACTCAGTAGTTGTTCTTTCCTTAGTTAATGTCACTGCGATTTCAATTTGATGTTGCAAAGACCTACGAGAAATTATCACCTTAAAGTAATATCCAACCCTAGGGCTCATATTGAACAACTCTCAACTTCAATCAACCTAGTGGCCTCCCACACTTTCCCTAGCTTTCCCAATTCCTCGAAAAAATCAAGTTGTGACTCCACCTCTCTTCCAAGCCCTAGAACTTGGGCCTTCCAAGTTCCTCCCTGTGATAGCATAATGCCTCACTCTAACCATCATGCCACAGGTGACAGGAGTAAGAAACATATTCTATATACCCCCTATATCCTTGGGGTCCCACCAAGAGAAACATTCCCCAATATCTTTAGCTGCTTCCTTACCCATCTACACTCTCTCTATGCCATGATTGTCCCTATTTTGAAACACACATCAGGTTCCCATCATTTCCCTTATGCTTTACCTCTACCAAAGTTGGGCTAGAATTCTTCCCAATTAATAGATCTACAACCAAGCATTTGGTTGACAGTTTGTTACCTTTCTTTGAATTTCTTCAGTCCACCATCTCAATCTCAATGACTCCCATACACAAAGAGCAATGGAGCTTAACCATAGGAGAACCAATTATTGCAGCTGAAAAGTTAGATGATATAACACAAGTGAAAATGACAATGGAATGCCTTGCCCTCTGACCTCACATGATTTAATCTAGGTTGGTATAGTAAATGAAAACATCTTCAAAGGCGGCAGAACAATTCAGAGTAAATGCAATTGATCACTTCATTATGATAATTATCATGGCCAAAGCTTTGATAAGTTCCCCTTTCAAGACTCCAAACATAAGTCTATGGATTCTTTTGTCTCTCATCAACTTAATTTAATCCCCTAGGTAATTCCCAAGGGGTTCATTCTCAACATTTATTTTCCTTTCCATTTTCTATTATTCTTTTCAATTTTGCCTTCCACTCCAGCTCTTTTATCAATCCAGAAATTGGTATAATCCTCATATCCACATTCCAAAGATTTATTGCTCAATTAGCCGTCTAGTCCACCATCTGGTAACCACACCTTCAGATGTGATTATACTCGATCTTTAATCTTTTGCCATGATATGCTTTGTCTGTTTGCATTGGAAATTCAGCCTTCTATCAGAGGATAGGTCTGTACTTACTATAAGGTTGATTATCAAACATATATGCCCTTCTATCATCGCTTTCCTTAGATCAAGTTTAAGATAAGTTTTGACCCCTCAATTAAATGCTAAAGCCTTCATTTCAGCTTGACTGTTAAAATCTCTTCCTATATTTTCCATATGGATAGCCATTCCTTGACCCTTGATGTCTCTAATAACCCCTCCAATAGCAACTAATACCAGTATAACCTTCTGCTGCACCATTGAAATTCAACTTATATAGCCCTCTCCTGGGAGGTTCCTATTCGACATCCTTGGGACCTGTAGACTGTCCTATATCAATAAATCAGTGCTGTGCGACTGAAATTAAATATGTTTGGGCAATTGCTATGATTTGGTGCATCTAGTAAGCCAAATAGTTGTGCCTCTGAGAATTTTGTTACTTGTACCTTGTAATTATGATTTGAGATAAGTCAAAAGCAGTTGAGAACACCTATTGTTACATGTAAAAGCATTATAAATGTGCTGGAAATAATCATGATAAAGCACAAGTCTGAATGAAGTGCACAGTGGCCATGATTTACTGTCCGGACTGCATTGACAATGATCTTCTCTTCAGAGCAATATGAAAGAAATACTCCAACAATGATACTATGTGATCAACAAAGTCCTTAAATCAGTTGGTTGCAAAATTATGAAAGGGAAAAAAGGAGTTTGCACTTTCTACTTGTTTTGTATATCTATGCCTTACGCTTATACTTTACCTGGGTGGACTTAACAGAGGAGAAAATATATGTAAATGTAGTTAAAGTGTGACTAATTTTTTTTGCAGCTCCAGAACACATTCCTTAAGCAGTGTAATTAAAGGTCAATAAAAGAAATATTCACTAAAGGAAATACTGTTTTTAGTTTCTTGTTAAGGTACTGAAAACGTCCATTAAGCAACTTACCAAGGAAGCCTCTATTTCTGTGTCATTCTGCAAAGTTAGATAAGTCAAGAACCAATATAATTTGAAATTGTAATTTCTCTTTGAAACTCTGGCTTCATACAACAATAATTTAAACATTTTCTTAAGTTTTTTATTTGTTTTTTTAATTTTTTCCTTGCCAAACCACCTTTGTTTGGAGTCACAGAGGGACTATGAAACACCATGTCATGTACAACAGGTGCCACAACCGCATAAACACAATCATTTTTCCATTATCATGGCCCTTTATTGGGTGGGGCCGGGACTCAACCCTGGGTCATCACAGTGATAAGCACCCTCATTTACAACTAGACCACACCCCGACAGACTAATGTTTTCTTGAGGTTAAAACATAAAAATTCTGAGTAGAATTACTGCGAGTTGCCAAAACAAAAAGTAGCTCCAGACCTACTTTAAGAAAAAATAAAATTATGTCGAAGGGTATTTAACCAACCACAGAGGGTGTATTTGATTTAATTTAATTCAAATTATCAGCCACTAAAATGTGGACTCTTGTCTGTTGTCATTTAACTTAGGGCACTACCAACTGCTAAGTAGATTAAAGTGAGTTCAGTTGGTAATATTTCCATTTATGCTTTGCCTCACAACAAATTCTATAAACAAATTTGCTTTTTCCAGATTTAAGTATGCCCGAGACACATTTAAAGAATTACTATTCAGTATTATAATTTATCTGGCAGCAATCACTTAGGAACAATGTATTAAGTTGTTTAGCGTAAATTATCCTTTATTTCTGTTAGACTTTCTCAAAGCGTTTGACAGGGTAGCTGACAAAGTCTAGGAAAGTAAAGAATTCGGCCAATCTTACAATCACTTCAGGCTAGTTCTTAAAGCTTATTTATTACAGTAAATTATCTTTGACAAGAATAAGGGCTATTTCAATTTTCCTGCGACTTGTTGGACTAGCAGACAAGCAATCAGTTGTTAAACAAATCTGTTAAGGCATTCAGAATAGATCTGACTAAAGTCTGGGTTCTTTACTTCCTTCTAAAGGAACCTGCCGATTAATTTAGCAAATGTAAAGCTGGTTATCATAATTTATTCTGTTAGAAACTATGGTACCTACTCTGTCTGGCAAAACAGTCCTAAGCCAAATTTAGGGGTATTTTGCCTTGGGACATATATATATAATTTATGGTGAGTTAATTAAAAAATTCACTTTGCTTCGTAAAGAAGCATTACATATATTCACATCGTTCACTGTTGGCCCTAATCTTGAGAAAAAAATCAATTGAAATTCACAGTATTCCAATGATCCGAGAAGAACCTGAATAGGTCTTTTAAAGAATTGCTCATACTTTCATTTCTTTGGTTGAAAAACTACCTTCATTGATTCCTACTATCAACCTCAGTGAATCGGCCTTAGTGTGTCTGAGGCAGCGATGTACTTTAAAAATATGTTCAATCTAGTTAAACTATTAAAGCTTAATGACAATGTAATCTGTTCAATTTTGCACTTAGAAACCTTCACAGAATCCATGCTAGTGGCTTATTTTAACTAGTTTTCCTGTGCAAAAAGTGCTGTGCAAACTTATTCTCTCCAAAGATTTCGATGAGATCAGCCAAGAAACCTACGAAACCGATTATTCATTCTTATCGCAGACAGGCAGGGTTGATCCTAGGTTTCAGCAGTCGATGCGAAGTGTTCACTGTTCAATGCTGCTTCCAATAGACGAGTCAGTGTAAGATGGACAGAAGTTTAGCATTCCTGCAACAACCTATGGAATTATACACTAATGGTTGTACTATTCTAGCAATAATAATGAATTTTTATGGAGTCGGGCTGTACGCAACGGAATTTTTTCGGTGTAACCTATAACAAATATAGAAATATAGAAACTAACTGCAGACCCGCCGTTATTCAGAATCTTCCTTTTCAAGATTGTGTGAGGGAGTCATAATTTAATATTTCAGCAATAATTGACGGACTTTCCTAGAGTAATAAGCAAAATTCGAGTTATTATTAGTAATCAGAGTACCTGGCGTTTCGCTGCAATCGATGAAAATGCAACTAGATATCAAGAATAGGCAGCGTAATGTAAACTCTTCACCTTTTTCTGAGCCAATTTCTGCAATTTCGGTATTTCCTCCCGCAGTCTGGTCTTGGTCCGCCGGATTTCGGCATTTATAGCCACCGTGACCGCCCTGTTCTTCTCATTTGCCGCATCGTCAGCTTTCTGAAACACGAGAAAACAAATTAACTGACAATTAACAAAATGAATTCTGAAAAATAAAGGAGCCTGACACGACTGCAATTGCAGTTTAAGGAAAGCGTGTAAAGAAACGGACTGCGAGAGCCGCCTCTATCTCGGCTTCGACAACATAGTAGAGCCTGGCGAAGGCATCGCTACCAGAGATGTGCTGGTCCTTATGTTTTTCTATGTCGTATTTGTCGTACTTCTTGCATATCGTGTCCACGCGAGTTAAAATGTCTATGACGCTCATCGTGCCCTGGACTCGAACCTGGGACCTGGGATGCAAAAAAAAAGCGGAATTTCGCGAGGAATGGTGAAGGAAGGGCTCTGTGGCAGAAATTTTGAAGATACTGTCAATTGCTGTGCATAAATGCAAATGGGTAGGGTACTAGGGTGGAAAAATGGGTTGCCGTTGGCATGAACTGGTGTGGGTTTCGCTGTTAACGGACTGCAAGTCAACTTCTGTCTGTTGACGATGAATTTGACGTGTGGGCTTGACGGCCAAAAAATATGTCATCATGGAAAAGCAGAAAATTCGGGAACGGCAAACGTCAATCGAGTCGTCGTGGCAGTTAACGCCTAATTTGTTCAATTGAGTTTGCCACTGTTCTGCCAGGAAATGGCATTTTATAGTAACATAGAAACCTATGACTATCTGTCAGTGGAGTGGTTATGGTTGGGGAAGAAGATTCAAAAGAGTATTAGTTGTTTGGTGTTTCAGGTGGCTTTCCGATGTTTGCAGAGTAATTCTTAGAAAGTATGTCGGTATATTGGTGGTGTTTGACACAAGGTGGTGTTTGACACATTTGTTTAAAGGAATCTTTGGATGATATTATTGGTAGGGTCCTGGCAAATGTGTGGTGTATGAAATATATGCGGAATGAATATGCCACTTATTTGTTGAGTGTCCCTTTGTCAATCAAGTGTGGCGACATGTTCTTGTTTCTTCAAATTGTCAAGGGGTTTGGAAGTTTGGTTTTCTCAAACAATCCATGATACATTGGATTAAAGATGTTCACCTATGAAGTTTTAAAGGCATGTTGGCCCATGTCTTGTGGGGTTTATGGTTAAATAGAAATCGGGCCTTGTTTGAAGGGAGAAAAAGAGCACCTGGTGTGGTGGTGCGCACAATTAGGGTCAATTTTATAGAAATCAACATCAATGTGTGGTTCTGAGATTGAGGTTTAGGCGTGGTCCCTCTTTTAATCCCGATATGCCTTGGAACTATTTTGATGGCACATGTCAGGGTGATCTTGGTAATTGTGGAGCCAATATTGTTCTCTATATAAGTTACTTTTACTGTTATGATGAACCCATTGGGGTTAAGACAGTTATCTGCTGATGTACAAGGTTACCTTTGATTCAATTGAATAACAAGGAACGGATGTCAAGTGACTAAGAGTTTCATCTCCACATAAATTCATGATGAGGTTTTTTTCAACAAAGAGTATGAAGTAGTTTATTGTACAATATGGTGGTGGCGCTCTAAAGGGGAAGTTGGTGTAATGGAGCTAAACTTAATGTCATGCTTGACTATCTCGTTCCACTTAAAAGGTCTATTCACCACTCAGCACCACAACAAACATGCTAGTTGGACATGACCAACAACCACTTAAATCACATAAACTACACCTTACTAACACATCTTGACTTAACCCAAGTCAACCACATCTTATACTTGTGAAATATGAGTGTGATGATTTCATCATAAGTGATTTTGCATCATTGCCACCTAACCATAGGAAATCTCATTACATCTTCCCCGAGTTAGCACAATCAAACAATTGACCACCCAATGTAGGATGATGGTTCCATCCATCTAGGCCAATACTTGATAGTGCATGAAGGTCATTTCGCTTAGGAATTGGGTGTTCGCATTCCTTCGGTCCACACCATTCACATATATTGTCCTAGAATGGTTGATACATCGTCCACACGATACCAATTGTGTTTTCCTTCGCCAAAGCCTAAATCAAAGGGCTCCATCAATCATTCGCCCTCCTGTCGAC
>LPNX010384933.1:147089-164787 GCA_001517045.1 Pseudotsuga menziesii | reverse complement strand
CCCCCCCCCCCCCCCCGCCCCCAAAAAAAAAACAAGACTCCAAACATTTAGGAAGTAAATTCCTTAGTTAACAAAAGTTAAAAAAACAACAAGAAGCCTTTTTCTTTTTCTTTAAGAGATGAAAAGAGAGATCAAGAAGGAGAAGGGGGTTGGCTAGAGAGGAAACCATGAAGACATGGAGAGACATAGGAAAGGAAACACATATGGAACAATAGGATTTAATTATGTACTTGACACACAATTAATAATAAAAAATAGACCACTTTATGATGGGTAACAATAAGGCTATAAGCTTGCATGAAAGGTCCAGTTAAGTTATGAGTCTAAAGATCTCTCTTGAATAGCACCAGGAGGTGTTGTATGGTATAGGAAGTGGGAGAGAAACTGGTTGTTAAAGACTGATAAAAGAACCCGGTAAGATTAATAAGTTCTAGAAAACTCTCTATGTTTGTATTAAGAACACCTACTAGTGTTAAGGAATAGGTATCGTGAGTGGTGCTAATTCTTAAGAGGCAATTGAGTAATCCTTGTTGCAAACTAAATACAAGATTACCTATAAATCCTAAGTCTTAGCCCAGTAATATCATGGTTGGATTGAGGGTGGTTCTTGAAGTAATAAATATTTGATTTCTCAACGTTGCCTAGGTTGGGGGGAACATGGGCCTACCCAGTTTGTTTTTGCTAGAGGAAATGTTGAGATAAGTTAACCTAATACTTTAATATATTTATTTTGTTACATAAATGTTATATTATGTGATTATTTAATATTAAATTTTAGTTATTTTACTACAACTAATAAAAGAAAGAGAATGAATGGTTATTCTTTAAATAATAATTATCAAGAAAGATCTAAGAGCCATTCAATAGATAGACTAGTCATGCACCTGTAAATGGACTAATATTGTTTTTATATCAAAAAATAATAGACTATAAATACGATCGCTAACATGAGTGAACCAGTAACTTTGTTATATCAAAAGAAGATACTTACATTAGTAAATAGAAAATAGAGGATTATGAAATAAATTAACCTTTTAATATTACAACAGAGTCTCATAACCCCCACAATAAATGAAACAAGTGCAAAACTATCACAACAATATGTTGATGCATACTAGTACACCATAAACTCCCATTATACAATGAGAAACTCTCGTTCATACCCACAAAAATATTCATGAATCTAATTATGTATAGATAGGAAACCATGCATTACATACATTTACCTAGAAAACCCTAATAATTAGGGTTTACGAATTAAATCAGTCAAAAAAGGAAATACAGGGATATTTTCACGCAATTAGCATCATAAAGTCATCCACAATAGATAAATAAAGCAAAGATGATATTGATAACAACATTAATATCCACTTGTTATAGAGTAATTCCAAAGGAAAATATTTTTATCGATGATAACATTAATATCCATTTTCTACATAGTAATTCCAAAGGGAAAATATTTCCAAGAAAAGAATGGTAGTTAAATAGAACAAGGGTGATCCTACTAGTAATAATAAAAGTATTCATTCATTACATACACTTTTGGAGAAATATATCTGCAAAGACAAGAATCTAGGTTAAAAATAGTATATAAAATCCCACATGATCATTCAAGTAAAAAATTCAAGAGTATCAACAATCAAAGGTCATCATAAACCCATTATGAAGTATCCAAGAAACACAAGATTTAAACATTGTTTTCTTTTAAAATTCAGGTGTGACAATACCTAGATTTGTATACGATAGGTATAACCCCTCCCTGGTGATTGAAAATTAATAAATACAAAATCGAAACATGAAAATATTATTACTACTCAGCTTAGTGAGCTAGCAATCCAACAATGGGAAAATAATAAATCCCTTGTTTGTTAATACACAATTAGGAATGCACTTCGATAGTAAATTTTCATGGTAAATTTTAACTTAGGGGCCGCCTAATCAAGCTAGGGTCGCAGTCACAACGCAGGCTTGGAATAACAAAGTAAAGCACCATCCAATCCAGTGCTCCTCCTTGGGAACCAAGGTACCCTTCTCTACGATTAAACAAATGTCAGGATAGTTACAAATTGTGAAATAAGCATAACAAACAAATGAAATGAATTGAAATATTATCAGAATATGCATAAGACTTACCTCATAGTTAGAAACTCCCAGTTACGATTACTTCCTATAAAGAGGAGAATATATAAGTAAGATTTAAATACTCATGACTCAGAACATTCTAGATCGTTTCAACTCAGCTGAAAGGAAAAACAAAAATATACTAAGCTTACCATAGCCATGAAAAATTAGACAAAGAAGAACAAACCGAAGTCGAGCACTTAACACTCAAATAACCATGAACCATGGCCGCAAGTAGCCACCCCCAAAACCCACAACTATAAGAACCACACCACAGGAAAATATGTATGTGATAAGGAATCATACAGTTCAAACCAAAACGGTAAGATTACCTAAGCTAATTTGGTAGTACTCAACTACATATGAAAATAACATACAACCTACACAATGAAGGGATGAGAGGCCCATATCATACCCAATAGTAGAGCCTATAATGAAATCCAAAGGTTGAGAGAGATTTGATCTGAGAACATCATATATAAGCTAAAGAGCCAGTTCACTCAAAGAAACTTCCTTGCTAGTTTCACTCAAAGGAAATTCCTTTAGTATAAGAGAATATTGGAGGGAGGAAAAACCCCTTCTACATAACCAGAGAGAATAAACCTTCGAACACCGAAAAACCACAGTAGAAACTACTTTTGAACCCCTCGGTTCAATATTATTGATTGACAAGATAGTCTACCTTTACACCTGTCAATAACAAGCCTTACATGGCAATTAAAGCGAATAATTTGGAAGGGAGCTTGAGACTCGTGATAAGTTATGAGTTGAAGCTATTACCATAGGTAAAATTAACGTGGTACTAGCCATTAAATCGCCATTCTATTCACGCATATGAATCCAACAACTATACCATAGTTCATTTAGGAGCAATCTAATTATTCTACATTTTGACTTTTTGGTAGGTTTTGGTCGGATTCCAGTAATTTTTTCTTTGGGGTAAAATCCAAATTTGGAAGTGTTCAAAATGTCTTTTTTGAATCTATAAATCGATTAAGTACTCTCACTGATACCCCATGGCACCTAGATTATGCAATTTCCATCACTAATATATATGATTCTAATATTTTTTACAAAATTTCAACCAAACTTCGAACAAAACAAGACACAAAATATACTCGAAAAAAAAGTTTAAAACATAGAATATTTAGACTACATTGTTCATTTAAGTTGCCAACCAAATTGGATTATAGGTGTAACAACACTCATATAATGGATAAAAGAGGTATATAAGTATTTACCATGTAATACAATAAACATATAACATAGTTTCATATAACCACCACGTTACACATAATCATACTACCTTTGATTTATATATATGACATCTTGTTTAGAATCGAAAGATACTTCGCCTCATTAATTCGAAATTGAGCTAACATTAATATACATAAATGGATCCATATTCCCAAGTCAAATCGATACTATATTATTTTTTCAAAAGAAAAAAAGTTGTAACCTGTTATTTGATAGGACAAATCAAAGCTACATACGAGTTCATACAAGTATACGAACTACCCAAGTCACATACTAAGTACATCAAAGCGGTCAGCAACCCTCCGACATGTTACATCCAACCCATAGACAATCAACTTACATAGAGTGCATCATAACTATTACATCAAGAGAAAATAAATTTGTTAAGTAAACAAATCTGCCCTTCAAAAAACAAAATTAGCAAAGCATTTGTCAATACATTGCAAGTCTTGGAATAAAAGGTAGTTGCATGAATCCACCATGCAGTGTTCCAGATATTCCTCAAAATAGATACGATTATCAACCGGTCCAATGGCCATCTTAGATAGAAAATCCACCTAAGTATTTACTTCACGGAAAATATGCTCAAATGTAATGGAAGCAAAATCAACAATCAACAGGTGGATTCTATTTTGTTAAAGATTTATAAAGGTATTCCAATTACTAAATCCTTCTCTACTTCTCACTTACTATTTGTTGTCGATGTTCTCTTATTCAGTATGGGGTTGGTTTCTGAATGGAAATTGTATAAAGACATCATAGATTGCTTTTGTAGAGCAATTGGCATGACTGCTAGTGCATAAAAGTCATTGTTTTTACGCCCAAACTTGGATGCTGCTATGTGCGAGGAGAATAGAATATGTTTCCATATAGAATGGAAGACATCAACAGGGGCTTCAAATAGTTGGGATTTTGATTGAAGCCGAATCGGTACAAAGTGGAGGATTGGAATTGGATTGTGCAAAAGTTTGACAAAAGGATAAAAAATTGGACCTACATGTGGCTTTCACTTGGTGGGAGGTTTGTGTTGATCAACTCAGTGTTGCAAAGCCTCCCAGTATATTGGTTCTCCTTATCTACGATACCGGTGTCTATAATGGACTCCATCAGAAAGAAGGTTTTCCAATTTCTTTGGAGAAGGGGTTGAGAAGAGAATAAATTTCATCTCATGTCGTGGGAGAGTTTGTCATTCCTGAAGCATCTGGTAGGATGGGGCATCAAATGCTTGGATTGGTTCAGTGAAACTTTAAGGGCCAAAACATTATGGTACAGTATGTTTGATGAGAGTATATGGAGTGAAACAATTAAAGCTAAATGCTTGGGAGGGGTTCCAATTAATGTGTGGATCAAGCATAGAGATTTCAAGATGTCTTGGGCATCTTGCATGTGGAAAGGGGTCCTTAAATAATTCCCAATCCTAGGTAATTGGCTAGGATGGAAGGTTGGGAATGGAATCCAAGATTTGTAGGGATTGATCCGACAGTGGGATGTGGGGAGGGTTACATGTGATCTCCCTCTTCAATAAGTAAATTGCACTCAATGAATATCTTCATTCTAGCCCTGGATGCGGGTGATTTATTTCCACATAGACAACAAGGAGTGATTGTCGAGACACACAATTGTCCCCCGACGTCACTCCTCTAACATCACTTCACCTCGCCCTTAACTGTCGTGGAATGGCATCCATTTCGGAAGGCGCGAGATCCAAGCTCATGATGGGAAGCGATCTCCCTATCATCATCTGGTACCTCGCACCACCTTACCGAGTTAATGTCATCTTAATGGCACCTCAATATTTGTGTCCCTTTGTTAAGGGTTGACTACTCATTGTTATTCCCCTCATTTGTTCACTCCTGTTCAATTCTGCAGAGACTAGCTATCCTGTAATGTTAGAGGCGACAAAGAAACAACACAATCTTCAGCCTCCCGCTCTCAGCCTCTCTATCGATGTACATAAGTTACATTACTCTACGTTTCCAGTTGAGCGAACCATGTTGAGGTGGCCCAGATTGCGAGCCACACCCATACGTCGTCGAGGCGGTCGTGGTAATGTTAATGAGCGATCCAGAAGCTTCACAGCTCAAGCTAGCACAGAAGGTTATGACTTGGAAATTCATGAATCTCTCCGTCAACTCTTCGACGATTGGGAAGATGAGCTCACAGGTTCTCACATAGCGAAAAACTGAACGGTTGACCGCAAGCACAACTACTAGGTTGTCAAAAATATTTTGGCCAGACTTCTCCTTCATCCCGCCGGCCCCCATCTTAACCCTTTGACTCCTTCCGTGAATCCATCAGCAACTCCTACCGTGAACCCATCAGCAGCTCCTATAGAAATTGAACAGTCGACCCCCCCTGCCCAGAGGATCATGTCCAACACTAAGCATGACAAAGATGCCATCAGCATTGCGTCTGAATACAGAAAAACATAGCCCCTTCCAGTCAAGCAAAGCCCCTCCAACAACGAGGAGGATGCCAGCAATGAAGAAACTACCAACAACGATGGAGGAATCCCAGTCAAACACAATGGTCAAGCTTATGCCAACCCACCTGCTTCCTCAGCGACGAGTCAACCAAACTCTTAGTTAGGCTTTGGATTCGGGGTTCCAATAGAGGAGGAGCCACCCTCCAAGCCATAATCCGGGTTTCATGGCTTCTATGCTTCCTCTTTTTGATTGGGCCTCTTGGGGTTTAGACTCCCCTGCTAATTACAATAGTTATCCTCAGTTTTCATATTTAAATATTGTCAATTTTTGTGTTACTATGATATGTTTTCCCTCTCATAGGGAGGATCACTCAGTTTGTAAAGGCCTGAATTCCCCTCAGGGGCGGGCTTTAACTCCGTTTTTGCTACTTTTTTTTGCAGATTTGCTACTCTAAACTGTATTTTTTATTGTACTACTATTTTACTTCAATAGACTAGTTTTTGAATTTACAAAAAAAAAAAATATCTTCATTCTGGCTCAAGGAAAGAAGGTTGACATAGAGATTATGGACGGTTCATATTGGATGCTTGTTGAAGACCTAGGATTGTTGGGGGTTGAAGGGATGAATGGAACAATTGTGTTGGAACATTAAGCTGTGTTGGGATTGTTTTGTCACAACAGGTCAATCGGTTGGTATGGGATTGGAGGGAAGCAAATGGTGTTATTTCGGTTCAGTTCGCATATCAATCTATTGTGTTTATAGCGGGTCACACATCCATTTGTAGGTGGGATGTTAACCTTTGGAAACTTAAGGTCCTTATGAAGATCAAGTGTCTTATTTGGTTGTGCATTCAAGATAAAATATTAACTTGGGAAAACCTGTGCAAACGAGTTTTGAAGTCCCGAACAGATGTGTACTTTGCATGGTTGACAGTGAGAATGTTAGCCATCTTTGTGTCCTGTGGTTTTTCTTCCAGGAAGTTTGGATGTCGTTGAAAGCCATTACTAATCTTGATGCAGATTGGGAAGGGGACGATTGCAAGGAATGCATGTAAATTGGCTTGAGGTAAATCTTGTTAAGCATCCACTCCCCTTCTTCACTGAGTAGGAGCTCTGGAGATGTACAAATCGTGGTATATTTAACAACAACAAGCTTTTCATTGCACAGGTTGTGTTTAGTGTTTGATGCCTTCTCCAGGATTATACCTTTCCAAAAGGTTGCAGGAGGCTGAGATTTGTACAATTTCCAATGGTTAACAATAATATGATGGATGGATTTTTCAATGGTGTGGTGAAAGATGGGTCCTATGGCACATGGATGATCTTGTTCTGCAAAAAAGATCATCATATTCATCTGCGAATGGGATGGGTGTGGGAGCTTGTACGAACTCAAGAAAAAATTAATAGCCTTCTGAAGATTACTTCGCTTTGCCAAACTTAGAGATATCCTTAACCTTAAAGTTTTTGATGACTCTAAAACCACTATTAAATGGGTAAAAAGTAAGATAGACTTAAAAAAATATAGTAATTAGAATATCTTTATCAAATATATATATATAATTTTATTGTTTAATACTCCAAAAATCCAAACAACCAATGTAATGAAACAATAATTTATAACGTCCCAAAAAAAAATAATGAACCATTGTAATGAGTAGCATACAATTTAAAAAAAAAATACAATATAAAAACCATGAACTCTGTATAATAGATGAAGTTGTCGTTTTGAGAACCCAATAAGGGCAAGGAATGGTACTTCCTTTCCATCGAACGAGAAGCAATTAGAGTTATATTTATAGTTTAGTGAAAAAGGTGAGTTGATTTTAAAGGCTTAAAGAACACTTACATAGTGGACCTTAGCAATCTAAAAGTTTACTATATTATTATTTTATATAAAAAACAAAAAACTACAGTGAGAGATCCATTTTAATATTTTTGGTCTCCTTTACTCGTGCCCTAATACATTGTATTAATATATTTTTTTAACAATCACGTAACTATCATACATGAGGTGGTCACTAAGAGGACTAAATATAACGACGATTGTGCAAACTTGAGATTATCCGAAGTATCCTCTACCTCATGCAAAATCTCCTAAATCTTTTTTAAAGTTCAAAGTATTGACAATTGATCTTTTCTTTAGGAAATTACTCTACCTCATGCAAAGTCTTTTAATTTTTTATTAGTTTTTAAAGTTCAAAGTATTGATAATTGATTTTTTTTTAATTAATGCTTTTAAGCAAGCCTAACAGTTAAGAATATTGCATATCATTGCTTTGCAATTTAATGATTATATTTTTTTCATAAAATTAAAAATTATGCAAAGTAATTAAAAAAATCTATATCGTCTTATAAAATAAAAGATTAAAACTTAAACCCAGATTTATCAAGTAAGAAAGGGTTTGAATTACTTGAGTTTACCATAACAAAAAAAAGTTACACCTCAATAAATTGGATCTCTTTCGTTGCTTGATAGATTCGTGTTTAAGATGAATTTGTGTTGGTAGTAGCGCCAATTCAAGTTTTGAAGTTGTAGGAGTCAAGAAGAAAGAAGATCATTATGTCCCTAGACATATGGGACCGGTTGGGGTATATTGGTTTGTCCACACGAAGAAACAAATTTTCAAATCATAATGGTTAGCTTTAGTTTCAAATTTTATTATTAAATTGAATTTGGAAAAAACCTTTTTTCTATTTGTGATTGACTCCATAGCATTGACGCGATCCTTGAGCTCTGGGGTGAGAGAGTGGTGGTGGAGAGACGTCATCTGCTGGTTATTATGATAATTCAGTTGTAGTGTGTTGGCTTGTACCCGTTCGATCAAAATCGCAAGCTATCTATCGCATTAGTCATACCCAACATTATATCAGCCTTCGATGGAGTGTGTCGACTTGTTCCTATCCATTCAAATGTTGTCAATTGTATTGAATGCAACGATTTCAAGATCATTTGCGAGGTAATCCATAACGTCATTTCTAGCTTGTAATTCCGTATCTTTTCCATTGATTGCTCCTCATTGTTGGTCATAACCTTTTTAATTTGAACCACCTATGTTTACAGGATGAAAGCACACAAGTGTTTCCTTACATACTTAGACATGAGGGTGTTGAGTAAATCTTTGATATTTACTGCTAATATGAATATTGTTATATGCTTTCCATACTAGTTACCAAATGAGAAAGACAATTTATGATTACATGATTGTGTGGAGAGCACAGGAGAAGGCATGACAAATATTAAGGAGTGAGATCATGTGATTCGCTTGTTCACACAAGAGTGTAGAGATTGTGTGTTTTGTAAACTTAAGAAGACTTTGTTGATAATTGATGTTATGCAGCATCACTGACATTTACTATTTCATTTTCAGTTTGCATGTGCTTATGAAATAATCAACAACAATCTTCACTACATGCTACTGCATGTGAAGAATATAATAAATTTGCAAAGTTCTACAAAAATCTACAATTGACTTTATTGTATGTAAATAATGAATTCTTTTATTAGTTTTCTATGCAATATAATCAATATATAGGAAATTAGTAGTTCTACAACTTATTGATCAAGGGGATAAATAATGAAAAGTTTTTTTTACTGTGTTGAATACAGAATTGTATTTGTTGTTTTGTTTATGTTGTTGCTGTAAGTTTAGCTATTTCATAATATTCATTTGGTATCAGAGTAGATAAATTTGTTTGGGTTAAATTCATCATGTCCAACTCTAACTCTTTTCCCATTCCAGAATTTAATGGAAGTGATTATGATTATTGGTGCATCAAGATGAAGACATTTTTTACGGGAAAAATTTATGGGAGATTGTAGAAACATGTTATGAAGAGCCAACATATTGGAACACCCTTACAACCAATGATAGAACAACTAAGAGAGAAGCTAAGAATAAGAATGCCCATGCTTTATTTCATATTCAAATAGCTCTAGGTAAGAGACTATTTCCAAGAATTGTAGGAGCAAAGTCAGTCAAGGACACCTAGAAGACTCTACTTTAAGCTTACCAAGGCAGTGATCAAGTTAAAGTTGTCAAGTTGCAGACATTGAGGACATAATTTGAGAATTTGAAGATGCAACAAGGTGAGAAAGTGAGTGATTATTATGTAAGAGTAAATGATGTAGTCAATAAAATGGCCACTCTAGAAGAAAATATGGAGAAACAAGTTGTGATTAAAAAGGTGTCGAGGTCTCTAACCCCAATATGGAACCATGTTGCTATAGTCATTGAAGAAAGCAAAGATTTGACTAACCTTCAATTTGATCGCCTAGTTGGATCTCTTATTTCTCATGAAGATAAAATGAGAGATTCATTTCCAGAAAATGATGAGAAAACTTTTTCCACAAAATTACAGATTACAAAGAATGAAGATGTCGGTTCTAGCTCTAAATGCAATCAAGCTCGTAGTAGAGGTCAAAATCAGAACTTTTGAAGAGGATATAGAGGAAGAAGAGGTGATTTCAGAGGAAGAGGTAGAGGCATATTTGATAAGAGAAGCATCCAGTGTTATCATTGGCATAGGTATGGTCATTTTGAAAGGGATTGTAGATTAAAAGCAAACAAAGGTCTTATTTATGCTCAAGAAGGTGACAAATCTTCTCCAAATATATATTTTTTTTTATCTTATGGAAAATTTAAAAATATTGTTAAAGATGTTTGGTATTTAGATTCAAGCTCTTCTAAGCACATGAAGAAATTGTAAGCTCCTTTCTACAATAGATGAAAGTTTCAAATCTAAAATAAAGCTTGGTGATGAAAAAACCTTAGACGTTTGTGCAAAAGGAAATATGGAAGTCCATAGTAAAGAAGGTATGAAAAGTATTAAAGATGTTTATTACACTCTATAGTCAAAGCATAATTTATTAAGTGAAAGTTGTGTGAAACTACTTACAAAGTAGTGTTTGATGATAGTCAATGCACAATTTATGATAAGAGTTAAGGAAATAAGGTGGTTTCAGTTGTGTCGATGTCAAAGAATTAGTCGTTGCCATTGAAGTTTGGAGAAAATAGCATCAATCTTGCTAATATGGCATATGAGGAGAGAAGTAGGTTGTGGCATCTCAGGTATGGCCATTTGAATTTTCATACTTTGAAGCTTCTAACATCAAAAGAATTAGTTTATGGTTTTCTAAGGTTGACGAGCACAAGGAAGTTTGTGAAGGATGTGCTAAAGGAAAACATGCAAGAGAGGAATTTTCTATTGGCAAGGCATGGAGGGCCCATTATCCACTTTAGTTAGTTCATTCTGATATTTGTGGTCGTATGCAAACAAAGAGTTTGGGTAAGTCATCATATTTTTTTACTTTGATTGATGATTACTCATGAAAGTGTTGGGTTTATTTTTTGAAAAGAGAGGGTGAAGCGTTTGATACATTTAAGAGGTTTAAATCCCTTGTGGGAAATGAAAGTGGTTACAAAATAAAGTTCTTAAGGACTAACCGTGGAGGAGAGTTTTTTTTCAAGAGGTTTTCAGAATTTTTGCGATATGAATGGCATTAGAACACAACTCATCACTACTTACAAATCTTAACAAAATGGGGTAGCTGAAAGGAAGAACCATACAGTGGTGGAAATGGAAAGGAGTATGTTACAGACCAAGGGACTAAGCAATTATTTTTTGGGTGATGTAGTTGCTATAGTAGTGTACATTCGCAATTGAAGTCCCACTAGTGCACTTGACATGATGACTCCTTATAAATCTTGTTATGAGAAAAAACCTAATGTTAATCATTTCAAAGTTTTTGGTTGTTTAGCCTATGTTCATGCAGCTGATCAAAAGAGACAAAAGTTAGATCCAAAAAGTAATCATGCACTTTTAGTTGGATATAGTGAACAAAGTAAGGCTTACAGGTTGTATAATCCTCTCACCAATAGCATTGTTGTGTCATTACATGTGATTTTTTATGAAGGTAGAGTTTATGGTCATAAAAAAACGATGTTGAGAAGTCAAAATATGGTTTGAATGGTGATATTATTGATGATATTAATCATGAGCATGCCACTAATGTTTCAGTTCCAAATCCTACAAGTCCACCAAGTATCCCCTCATCTAGTTCTCTAGATTCAAGTCCGGGTCCTACAAGGAAGGTAAAAATCCTAAATGACTTTTATCAGAGAAGTACAAGTCTGGCACATGTAAAAATCGAAGAGGTGAGACTGTAAAATTTGCTTTATTTTCACAAGCTGATTTTGAACCATCAAGTTTTGAAGAAGATTCTACTAATGAGCTTTGGGTGCAAGCTATGCAAGAAGAGATAGATTCGATTCATAGGAATGATACTTGGGAGCTTACTAATCTTCCATATGACAAGAAAAAATTGGTACTAAATGGGTCTACAAGACAAAGTATAACAATCATGGGATTATTGAAAGATACAAAGCACTATTAGTTGTCAAGGGCTTCACATATAGCTATGGGATTGATTATGAAGATATATTTTGCACCTATAGAAAGACAAGAGACTATCATAATGGTTATTTCACTAAAATCTCAAAATAAATAAAGCACATCACATGGATGTGAAAAGTGCCTTCTTGAATGGGTACTTAGAAGAGGAAATATTTGCTGAACATCCATAGGGTTTTGAAGTGCAAGTAAAAGAACACCAAGTCCACAAGTTGAAGAAGGATTTATATGTCCTAAAGCAAGCACCAAGAGCTTGGTATGTCAAGATTGATGGATATTTTCAGGAGAATGGCTTCAAAAGAAGAGTGAACCTACCATTTACTAAAAAAGGGAAGGTAATGATATTCTTATTGTCAATTTATATGTTGATGATTTGTTGTATATGGATAACAGTTCTAAGATAAAAGATGAATTCAATTTTTTTATGACGAGTGAGTTTTAGATGAAAGATTTAAACCTCATGCGATATTTTCTAGGAATGGAGGTTTGTCAAAGTGAAGATCAAATTTTTATTTGTTAGGCAAAGTATGCAAAGGATATGTTGAAGAAAATTGATATCACTTATTGTAAACCAACCCCCACTCCAATTGCTCATGGAGTTGTGTTTTGTAGAGATGATGGTGCCAAAATAGTTAATGAGATATCTTATAGAAGTATTGTTGGAATCTTGACATTTCTAACCCACACAAGGCTTGATATTGCTTATTCAGTTTCACTTGTTTCAAGGTATATGACAAAGCCATATGAAATACATATGAAGGTATATGAAAAAGCCTTATGAAATACATATGAAGGTAACTAAAATAATTTTGAGGCATGTGAAAGACACTCTAAATTTTGGCATCATTACTACACTTCTAAGAGTTTGAATTGGTTGGATTCAATGTATTTAATTGGGGAGGTAGTTTGGATGATCGAAAGTCTGCATCTGGTAATTGCTCTTTTTTTTGTTTAGGTTTGATCGCGTGGAGATAAAAGAAACAAATTACAGTTTCTCTTTCTTCTACAGAAGGAAAGTATGTTCCAATCACCTTAGTAGGTACACAAGAATTATGGCTTACAAAAGTTATGGAAGAAATTAAAAAGAAACAAATTCATCCTACAATGGTTTTTTGTGATAATATGAGTGCCATCAAATTGGCCAAGAATGCAATACACCATAGCAGGACAAAACATTTTGACTTGAAGTATCATTTTATTCTATATTTGGTGCAAAAGAAACAAGTGAAATTGAAATACATCAACACTCAAAACAACCGGCAGACATCTTCACTAAGGCAGTTTCAAAGGCCCATTTTTTGAATCTCAGAGGTCTTGTTGTGAGCCCTCTCAGCATCACCAACATTACCATTTCATTTTCAGTTTGCATGTGTTTATGAAATAATAGTAGAAATCTTCGATGCATGTGAAGAATATAATAAACTTGCAGGATTCTACAGAAATGTATAGTTAACTTTACTGCATGTAAATATTGAATACTTCTCTTAGTTTTCTGTGAAATGTAATCAATATATAAGAAAGTAGTCATGCAACCTATTGATTAAGGGGATAAATAATGAAATTTTTTTTTACTATGTTGAATACAAAATTGTTTATGTTGTTGTCGTAATTTTAACTTTTTCATAATCTTCAAACTCTGTGTAAGAAATTTAAAATCGACCCCACAAGAAAAGTGATGAGAAGTGATGGAAAGACGCATTTCTCAACTAGAGAAAAGCCTGTTTACCATTTCATTTCCACTTATACCTTTAGCGAGTACACAGTTGTTGACTCTACTTACGTTGTGAAAATCCATCTAGAGGCTCAATTAGACAAGGCATGCGTGCTAGGTTGCGGAATAACCATTGGTATTTTATCTATGCATATAGTTCTTCAATAATGGATCCATAATATTCAAATTATTATTAGAATGACAAATATCTCCTGTATATATTTAGTATATTTAACTATTGGAGTTGTTTTTAACACAACTGACATCGAAACTGGATCAATTGTGGCCATTTTTGGCATTGGTAATGTTGGCATTGCTGTTAATAATCTCATCATGAAATTAGAGTAGTTTTATCTGTTATTCTCTCCAAACGATTTTCACTTTATTTTCTTGACACTTTCATGAGCACTGTGTTGTTTCTAAAGGGTATGAGCATGAGAGGTTCCTCCAAGGTAATCGATATTGACACAAATCCAAGTAAGGTCATCAAAGATAAAATATATAGATTCTGTAAATAGGATTTTCCTATGAAGATCATACAACCATATATTCTAGAGTAATAATTATCTAAGAAATGCAATTGAACACCATCATAACTAAGACCATGGAGTTCACCATTTACTTGATTTCCATTGGAGGAAAAGCCTTGGATGTGACTAAATGCATTAATCCAAAATACCATGAAAAACCCATTCAAGACTCGTAATTTTATGCATATTAGTTTTGTATAATAAGATTTAGAGATTTGTGTGGTTCATGATAAAGTGAAAGGTATGTTTATCAGGTAATAACAGAGAAGACCTAGGGAGGTGTGGATTACAACTTCAAATGCACTATAAACAAGCTTTCCTGGCTACTCTTGAGGTAAAGAAACCCTTCCATTCACCACATCATCTTGTTGAAATTTCTCAAAACATATAGATATTAATATGATGGTATTACATTGCAAGCATTTGTTTTGACATTGTTGTTAGGGTTGGATACATCCTCCCAAGATAAGTTTTCATCGATTGGAATTGTTTTCAAGGAGGAGATTCGTGGCAACCACATTTGGCAGTGTCAAGAGTAAAATTGACTTGCTTGGTCTAGAAAACTATATATGTTCCTTTTAATTTTTTTATCATCTATTGTTCATGTTATTTTGTTTTCTGCATAGATTATATTTACATCACAACAGATCAGAGTTGAAGAATTTATTACACATGAGTTTCCTTTTTCGGAGATCATTCAAGCATTTGATTTGTTGTTGGAGGGACAATGCTTGATATGTGTTCTCCACATCTAGCTGAAATTATAAGTGATCAATCGTTGCATCGTCCATTGTAGTCTGTGATATGCTCATTTTGCACATGTAGGATCACCTGTAGAGAGATGAAACTTTAGGTCTTGCATGATGGAGATTATAAGGATGACAAATAGACACGAGGAACTAGGGACGATTGTCCTCAGGGTAAAACCCCAAATCATCCATCGGTTTTTCACGTTGACCAATTCCACTAATATATTTGAATATTGGGATAAATTAAGTGTTGGTTATGCAACGTTCTTCCCTCTGTGTAGAGATTAAAATACTACCTAATTTTCTCGATATGAATCTATCTGATGATAAATCTTTTGATCAATTTATATAACAAAACAACAAAGTAACAATGATAAATTGAAATTTTGTAAATAAATATATTATCTTTAAAAGATTTGAGCTAGTATATAAGATACGACACTACAATTGAGTTGTAAGGTTTCAAAACATTTCACGCTAATGTTAAATTTAAGTTCATACAAAGCTCATGTATATGTTTATTTAACTTTCTCTATACACTTTCAATTTTTTTATAATTAGTAATTGTTTAGGGACATGCCACTTAGTGACTCTTATTTTCTAAATAATGCGATATCAACTTAAATCTTAAAATTAAATGAATTAAGAAGAAACAAATCTTATCTTTTTATAATAAAAGAGTATTTGTAAGTTTATGGTTTCGATCTTTGTAAGTGGATTTTTTATTCTTACACTCTTTATCAAAAGATTGGTCATGATCCATATATTAAAGATACTTTCTTTTATATATATCATGGTATTGTTTTAAATAAATTATTATTGACATAAATATTCTATTTTTTTAATAAAATTGTTCAATTTTCTTTAAGACAAAATATTTTATGATAATTGATATTACTTTAAATAAGTTTAAAATTTAAGACAACTTTTAAAGAAGAATTAGATGGCTTCAAATGCATTTATAATAAAAAAAAGTGAAGAGTTAATGAAACACTTGTTCGTATATTGTTTTTTTTAAGCTTGTTTGGTAGGAGATCAAAACTTTGGGTGTTAAGGTGAAATGTGGAAATGGGAATTTAGAAGAAAGTCAATTGGAATGAATTATAAATGAAGTTATGAATGTTTACAAGGTCGTATATTGCATGTTTATATATGATATATGGATGGTTGGGAATTTTACGATATTTCGAGATTTGTCTATGATAAATTTGCAAGTATTACACAAGATCATAACGGGTTATGAAGGAAATAAAAAGCCACTAAAGACAAAAATCCCAAGGATTCTACAAATACTACACGGACACAAAGAGAAGTGTTGAGGAATTTTTTATGGGACATGCCAAGGGGACCCAAGGCTTTGTGGGATTGGAGCAGTTCTTTTTTATTGACACCTTACACTACTTTTGTCTACAATATGTTGCAAGGATTAGGACCACAATAGCGCAAAACTCTACGCTATTTGGATACTTATGAAGACACCGCATGACAAAGTGTAAACACTTTATAAGTTATGGTTTATTCAAATCTTGTGATAAAGTGGGGCAACCTGAATCATAATTTTAGCAATTTAGGCCTAATCCCTATGATGAACCAAGTTGTAGAGGTAAACTCTCATTTTCATAATATTTCCTTTATACGCTTATACAAAGAACTTAGATGACAACTTATCCAAGGATGGTATGCTTCTGCAAAAGGGCACCCTCACTGTACAAATATTTAGGGGAGGCACTCTACCATTTTTAGAATCTCACATTTACTAATTTTGTTATATTTAGAGTATATTCGAAGTTTATCATGTGATCTTATAGATAATAAAGTTGTTTTTTTTACAAAATTCATAAAAAAATTATATTTGACTTTTGAAGATTATAAATGATCAAAACATAACATGTTCTTACAAACATTAAAATGATGAATATTCTTTTTAAATGAGGCATTTTTAAAATTATATGTGTATGTATATATATATATATATATATATAATTTCAAAATTATATATTTATATATATATAAGTGGTTCACCATGAAAGCCCAATTTTACACCATGGCTACGTTCATTTGGGAAAATATATTATACTCACTAGGCAAGTATACATGAACTTGGGCATCATTAATCACGATAAACGACTCACCAACCTAATATTTCGTTACATACAAGGGCTCCCAAGGAGCAAATGTCCCCTGTGAGATTTGAACCGAGGTGTGGAGCACAATAACCAAATCTCTCAACAACTCGAGCTACGCCCAATAATATATATATATATATATATATATATAATTTCAAAATAAAATCAACCCGATGGGTTAGCTCAAGTGGTTGAGCGCTGTTTATGCTAGCAGAAGGTCTCGGGGTCAAATCCTCGAGTGGCTATTCCAGGGCCTCACTCGATGTCCCCATCGGGTTAGGCCTCGTAATCAGGGCCGGCGGTTTACCTTGGGTACCATCCTAAAATAAATGAGGAAGTACATGAGGGTTTCCCGAGCATTGTCCCT